>WOXC01007860.1:0-236364 GCA_011680675.1 Gymnobelideus leadbeateri | reverse complement strand
ATCTCTGTTTAACTTCTGAATGGAGTATATCCCAAGATAAAGGGAAATATCACTTTCAGCCTTAGCTGGTCTCTGGAGTTGCTGACACAGGAAAAGGCATTTTAAAGCATAGCAAAACAGTCTGTTTGATTAATTCAGACCTTGGCCAAAAATATGAATTTTAACTATTATCATATTATATACAAATAGCTAAGATCTAAAACTTATTTTATCTCTTCATATTAAAACCATGATATAAGTCACAGTTCTCAAAAAAAAAATTAGTTTACTAATCATTTCTTGCTAGCTATCTTTTCCTATCCTTGGAGTTAGGACACCTGCAGTCTAGCCAACAAATTAATTTCATTTATCTGAATCTCAGTTTTCTTATCCTTTAAATTACTGTGATGAACTACATGGTCTCTAAGGCCTTTTTCCATTCTAATAGGTGTGGAGTCAGGAAAACCTGGATTCAAATCCTGCTTTAGATACTTAACTAAACAAATAATAGTAACTTAATCTCTCTCACAGGTTGTTTCCTAATCAGCAAAGCCAAAATATTAAGACCTGTAGTATCTCTCTCATAGGATAGTTGTGAGCATCACATGCAATAATGGTAATCTAATATGGCTGGCTTTTGGTCATACAGATGTTTATCCTCTGTCAAAGTCATCCACCAGAGTAGTGAGGCAAACAGAACATACAAAAACAGAGGTTCCCACTGTAGTGGAGAACCCTGACCTCATCCTGTCTCTTCAGTAACCCACTGAAAATAACCAACAGTGTTGAATTCCTAGCACAATAATGTAACAATGTAGTATTGTTACAATGAAGTAACCTGTGACAATGAAGTATTGCTTTATGTTTTTCAAAAATTTGTGTAACTCTGAAGTCCATTTCCCTAATAAGTCCTAATTGCAAATCAAATTTACCAGCCTAAAGTACTTGGCAGTGTCTATGAAAGGTGTTAATGGAACACTGGTACAACATGAATATGCATGTAAGCTTCCTGGATGTGAGACTGACAACTAAACTCAATACATATTTTGTCATGCTGATTTGCCCAATTGAATTGAGATTTCCCCTTATCTTGGGATATACTCCATTCAGAAGGAAAACAGAGATCCTGAGGTCATAAATTCTAAACAATTGACTTGCCCAGTAGATAAGATATCATTTTGGAATTAACTAATGATAAAGAATGGAAAAGTTCCCCTTTTGTTTTCTGCCAACAATCAAAATTAAATGTAGTTAGATGGAAATAAAAACAATACCCCTTCCCAACCTGAGGAAGAAAAAGTAAGCATCCACCTACAGAGTGATACTCTCTGGAGAGGGAATGCAACATGATGGGGAGCAGGCAATGAGGGATCCTCCTTCATATTACTTTGTATAAACATACATATTTTGAATACTAGAAAAGTCCACTCTCCTGGCTGAAGGCATTTATTTTGTAACAAGTCAAGTTATATTTGTGAAAATGAAGGCTCAAAGCCTCCCCATGGACAGGCAGGAGCAGAAGGATGCAACTTTCAAATCTTGCATTAAGAGCATAAATGTCTTGACCATCCCTGTTTCCAACTCCAGCCAAGGCCTATGTGCTAGCTCCCCAAAGGTTGAGAAGAGTTTTGTTGGATTCAAAATATCTCTGCAATTAAAGAGTCTATTACAGAGAGGGGTGTGTTTGGCAGCAGTCTGCAGAATTCCTTTCATTGGCTTTGCAAAATCATGTTCTTTGGGGACAGGAGGTTCCCCTACTACAAGGCAAGAAAAAATGAAACAGTGCCCATGGCAAATTAAAGATATGTTAACAAAATGTAAAACATTTCTCTCCCTTCCTGGGGAATATGGAAACACATGGAAGCACAGTTTTATACAGAAATTTTAAGAGCGAGAGAGAGAGCAAGTGTTCACAATCCAGATAGTTCTTCTTTCCATATTTTCAAGAGAGAAAAAAGTTGGCCTTCTTAAAATTTAGTACTCCTACCTATTAAATTTCTCTGGAAAGCTAATGAGGCAACTGGAATTGACCCTTACTCAAACCTGCTGCCAGTTTGATTCAAGTTCTGCTATTTCTCTGTCAATCTGCCCCAAGGAAAGAAAGTAATGATTGTCCACTCCCCACATTTCTGCTGATGCAATACATAGAATAAAATTCATAGTTGTACATGTTGACAGCTTTCATTTAAATTATTTTATTTCTCAGCCTAACAATTCATCCTTGAAGATCTTTCTTAGCTGTATCACAAAGGTTAATAATAATATTAATAATTTAAGGGGCTGAACTTATATAGTATTTATATGTATATGTGTATATATACATATGTGTATATGTTTGTATGTACACACACATGTTCCTACACACATATACATATAAACATATATATGGAGAGAGAGAGAGATCTTTACAAGAACCCTGTGAAGTAGATACTATTGTTACTCCTATTTTACAGATGAGTGAATTTGGACCAGCAGTAGTTTGTGATTTGTCCAGGATCACCTAGCTAAGGGTCTGAGGTAGGAGTAAGACTCAAGTCTTCCTGATCCCAGTTCCATAGTTTTATTCACTATTCCACCTAACTGCCCACTTGGTTTGTATTAGCAAGCACCCTAGCACACCTACTATGACCAGCTAGCACAGGTTCTTTGATCTGCTTTTAAAGGAAAGACTGCTTAAAAAGGGGTTAAAAACCCTACTTTTAATTACATTCACTAGTTCAAGGGAAAGGTCAGCACCCTTGTTGGGGGCGGGGATAGGCTTTGCCTTTACTGTGCTAATTTCCATATGAGGGCGTGGTTTAATGTATATAAGATGCTGTACGAGGAAGCATCTCTCTCTTGGGATGTGACCAGCCGTGAATAAACAACCCCTGAAACCTCGGGTGCTCTGTCTGGGTTAATTCCTCTTCGGAGGCCGGTGACGATCGAAGACTCGCCATGGGGATAGGTGAGTAGAGAGGACGGGGATATAATAGTTACAGATCAACCCACCGCCGGTGCCGTAGATAAGGCCCCCGGCAAGTGGCGCCTGAACAGGGATTGAGACGGACTCCCCCCAGACAGCCTCATCTCATAAGAAGGACGAGATGGGAGGATTGAATAGCATACCTGAATTTCGACCCGAGGAGAAAGGGGTTGTAGCCGCCCAGCTGTATAAGCTGTGCGCTAAGAGGGGGTATAAAATCCCCCTAAAAACCTGCCGAGCATTCATAGAAGGGTCGGGTGAAGAGGAGGAAAGTCACAGTGTGGGGCCACAAGAGGAGGATGAAGGGGAGGATGGGGGCCCCCCTCCCGTGTACCCCTGGGAAGAGTTAAGGAGGGCTAGAGGGGAAAGCCGCGAAAAAGATGGCGGAGACACGACACTTCCGCATTCTTCATGGGACACAGACCGGAAGGATAGTGGGTGTGACGCAGCTCAGATGCCGAGCGGGCCTAGACAGGAAAAGACAGGAGGATGGGGCGGGGCCTCTTCTAGACACCCGGAGGCCTGGGGCGGAGTTTCCCCGAGTTGCCCAGAAGCTTGGCTAGCCGCCCCAAGGGCCATGGCTGAGCTTCCCCCATGCAGATTGGCAGCATTCAGGGACGGGGGGAGAGGACCCAGACCAGGGGCAACAGGTCTGGTCGCAGCCAGTGCCATCCGAGCCTTTGAGCAGGGGGAGACAGTAGACTGGGATGACTGGGGGATATATCCGCTGCTTGCTGATCCCCTCACGGGACAGCAGCAGTACGCCCCAGTGCCATTTAAGATGTTGAAGGAGCTGAAGGAGGCCGTGTCCAAGTACGGCGCCAGCTCCCCTTATGTAAAAAGATTGCTGAAAAACATAATAGCCACCAATCCTTGGACTCCGTCAGACTTTGACGAAGTCTGTTCTGCTTGTTTTGACCCCGCCGGCTATATGGCTTTCAAAGCCCAGGCTCGCCGAGAGACCTTACAGTTCGCAAGAACTAAAGGATACAGCCCAGTTGAGCAGGTGGTGGATCTCCTGTGCGGCACGGGGATAAATGCTGACCCAAGAGTGCAGGCACAGTACGGCCAGGTAGAACTGGAAGCAGTAGAGGAAGTGCACCTGAGAGCAGGGGATAAGGTGGGAACTATGAAAGGAGGGAAGGCTCCGGCTAAGCTAATTGGGCTCAAACAGCGAGCCAATCACAAACTAATGGATATGCCAGGAGAGGACTCCATGCAAGCCCTTGTGGCGGCCATGGAAAGCAGAGAGAATTCACTGGTGGCCGCCCTAGAGAAAATGAGCATGGGGGCCGGCAAGAGATCAGCTTGCTTCAAGTGTGGCAAACTTGGCCACTTCAAAGCACAATGCAAGGCATCTACTCAGACCCCTCGGTGCTACTGCTGCGGCAAGCAGGGACACATAGCTAAATTTTGCAGAAACAAGGGGAAGCAGGGAAACGGCCGGAGGGGGGCGCCCAGCCGCGAGGCACCCCCATGGTCCATCAGTGGCAAACATACACCAGTGAGGGCCTGGGCAGTAGAAGGACAGGGACAGGTCGCCTACCAGATGGCCCCGTGGGAGACCATGGCTGTTCCATCTCTAACACAGACTTGTCCAGCCTTAATCACAGGCCCTGAGGGCTACACTGAATTTATAACCCATACTCAAATTGTGGAAGACCCTGAATCACCCATTGTTTTGACTAACCCTCACCCCTACTCCATAATGATAAATAAGAACCAAGTAATTGGGAAAGCCATCCCATTGCAAGGCTCCCCATTTATTCATTCAGGGAGAGCCCAGACCCATAAACTGGGTACAACCAGTGACCCCCGACCGGCCTACTCTGATTGTGTTGGTCGAAGGGAGCTCAGTAGAGGGAATCATGGATACTGGGGCGGATTGCTCCGTGATAAATGGAGGCCAATGGAAGCCTGAATGGCCACTGTCGGCGGGAAGGCAGCCAGTAATGGGGGTAGGAGGGAGACAGACTGCCCCTAAGGCAGCAAGGGCCCTGAAGTGGGCCGTGAAAGGCAAGATAGGACTGTTTAAACCTCTCTTCCTACCAGGGCTCACATACGCCCTCTGGGGGCGTGATCTCCTCTCCCAATTGAATCTTTCTTTGGCCACTCCAGACAGTCTGCTGGGAAATTAGTGGGGGCCACTGCCGAAGAGAGCTTCTCCCCGCAGATCACTTGGATTGATAAGAAACCAATATGGGTAGAACAGTGGCCCCTGTCCCAAGAGAAGCTCACAGCACTTAGGATGATTGTAGATACTTTATTATTAGAGGGGAAAATAGAGAGATCTCTTAGCCCTTATAATTCCCCAGTATTTGTCATCAAAAAGAAAAGTGGAAAATGGAGGATGCTAGTTGACCTCAGAGCAGTTAACGCTGCCATGTTACCAATGGGAGCCCTCCAACCTGGACTACCCACGCCGGCAGCCATCCCAAGGAATTGGGAGATAATAGTGATTGATATTAAGGATTGTTTTTACAGTAAGTTTGCCTTTTCTGTTCCCAGTGTTAACTTCCAGGCACCTTCCGAGAGATATCAGTTTAGGGTTTTGCCCCAGGGAATGGCAAATAGCCCAACCTTGTGTCAGTTATATGTGGCAGTGTTGTTAAGGCCAGCTAGGGAAAAATATAACAGTCTTATGATTATACATTATATGGATGATATATTGATCGCTGCACCACAGTTGCAGCTGGCAGAGAGTTGTTTGGCCCTAATAACTGAGTTGTTGCAAGGTAAAGGATTGCTGCTAGCCCCTGAGAAGGTGCAAAAGTCATATCCTTATGAATATTTAGGTCAAAAGGTTCTTCCCGAACAGATTGTTAAAGATATTCCTGGCATTGATAAGTCCCAATATAGGACATTGAATGATTTTCAAAGGTTGGTGGGAGCAATTCAGTGGATTCGCTCAGCAATCCCTATACCACAGTCACTTATGCAGCCATTATATGAGATTCTAAAAGGGGCGTCACAGTTGACCTCCCCTAGGACATGGACCCCCAAGGCAGACCAGGCATTGGAACAGATTTTGCAAAAAGCCTCTGTTTTGAGTCGCCAAGCCCCAGATGAACCTATATATTTTCAAATATTAAGAGATACAGGGCGATTTTGGGGATGCCTCTTTCAAAGACATGGATGTTTAGAATGGTTCTATCCAAAAATTCCAAAAAAGATTATACAAGATAAATGGGAGACCCTAGCTTGGTTTTGTTTGCAAGCCTCTGAGCGCTGTCAACGCGCATTTGGGCGCAAAACTTTTCTTAATTTAGATCTATCAGGAGAGCTCAGTCATACACTTGCAGAAAATTCCCTGCTGTGGGCCATGGTGTTGACTAGTATGAATATTGCGAAAGTCACACCTCCCCCAGTGGTCCGGATGTATAGTGAATTCATTCTCAAACGCCACACGCCTGTAGTGGTATCCGATCCAGTGGCCGGACCAAATATATTTACAGATGCCACTAAGAATGGCTGTGCTGTAGTTCACAACCCGTCACAACCAGCCATGTGGGTATTTGATACCCCATATACCTCCACCCAGAAGAATGAGTTATTTGCCATTATTAAAGCTGTAGAGTTGTTTGATACTATACCCATAAATTTAATTACAGATAGTATGTATTGTGCACTATTGCTTCCCCGCTTGGAACATGCCTATGTGTCTCCAGGATCCACCATAGCCGATCTTTTATTACAACTTCAACATAGAATAAAGGGTAGGAGACATTCCATTTATGTCCTACATGTGCGGTCCCATACATCTATCTCGGGACCTATTTTTCAAGGCAATGATGAAGCCGATAGTGCCCTATATATAGCCCACCAAGATCCTGATCCGGCCCAGCAGGCACACGGTAAGTATCATATTTCAGCTAGATCCCTCAGACGCCTCTATGGCATTCCTAAGATGGAAGCACGCTCCATTGTACGCTCATGCACCGCTTGCGCACCCTTCCGGCCGCGCCCCCAGCCAGAAGGCATCAATCCCAGGGGCAACTTGCCTAATGCCCTCTGGCAAATGGATGTCACACATTTAGGACAGAAACATATACATGTATCAGTAGATACCTTTTCTTCCTTTACCTTTGCCACCTGGCAACCCGGCGAGACTGTAAGACATGTAATATCACATTTGTACACTCAAATGGCCACCTTAGGTGTGCCAGAAGCCCTAAAGACTGATAATGGGCCGGCATATACCTCTAGGGCCTTTACAGAATTCTGCCTAGAATTTTCTATCAATCATACTACGGGTATTCCCTATAACCCCACAGGCCAAGCCATGGTGGAGCGAGCAAATCGCAACCTGAAAACAACCCTCTATAAACAAAAAGGGGGAGTATGCAGGGGAATAACCCAAAAGGAATTGGCACAAGCCGTTTTTACCATGAACTTTCTCCAATTTAGAGATGATGGCACCTTGGCCGCACAGAGATTTTTTGGAAAAACTACGACCAAACACACAGAGTTGCCACCCCCCACAAGGGCCCTACCAGGAACTAAGATAATGTGGAGGGATGAAGAAGGAAAGTGGCATGGGCCGGTCACAGTGGTTGCAAGGAGACCAGGCCGTTTATCCTTTTATCCAAATGAGAATTCTAGTCTCCCCGAAAAATGGATACCTGTACATAGAGCTAGAGATCTTGAATGAACCCAACCCGATTATCGGGATGAGGAGTTCCCTCTCTTTTCCTTTGCAGGGACATGGCCCACCATCCTGGGAATCCTGATGTGTGGAACGGCGATAGAACACCCCACCCCCAGACTCTCGACGCCTCGATGGGGGCCTCTTGGGGCGGGTTGGGTGCCTCTCTGTGTCTCCTCTTATTACTTATTGGGCTTTTATTTTGGTGCATATGCCGTGCATCCACCCGGCATAAGGGCTATATGTTACTTACCCAACAAGCCATCTTTGCTATAAGAGAAGGACAAGATCCTTCAGTTTGGCTCGCCGCCATGGAAGACATGTAACACCTTGGGGAAAGACGGGGCAAGCCCCACGACGGGCAACTTCTCCCACCCAGCCACCTAAGACAGGGCCCGAAGGTGTTGGGTCCCTAGGACGGGTAAGGTTTCAGGGATTGAGGAGACGACCCAAGCCAGGGCACCCCGCTCCCGGCGAAGCTATAAGCTTAGATGATGCGTAATGTTTAGCAAGGCTGCACCGGGCACCACAGCCCTGATAAAACAAAAAGGGGGAGATGTTGGGGGCGGGGATAGGCTTTGCCTTTACTGTGCTAATTTCCATATGAGAGCGTGGTTTAATGTATATAAGATGCTGTACGAGGAAGCATCTCTCTCTCGGGATGTGACCAGCCGTGAATAAACAACCCCTGAAACCTCGGGTGCTCTGTCTGGGTTAATTCCTCTTCGGAGGCCGGTGACGATCGAAGACTCGCCATGGGGATAGGTGAGTAGAGAGGACGGGGATATAATAGTTACAGATCAACCCACCGCCGGTGCCGTAGATAAGGCCCCCGGCACACCCTGAACAAAAAAATACAAGCAGAGAAATTAGCACAAAGACCAACAGACATGGCTCCAACTGTTTGAGCAGAGCAATGTTGCTACACACTTTACATATACCACTGGACAGAAATCTGAACAGTCAGGGGCCTCTGAACATATGGCTACTCAGAGTCTCTGGCAGGAAACCAAAAGATCTTTCTCCTGAGCAAATCCTCAAAGCAAAATGCCAGCCTCCCAGAATATATAACAAAGACTCAGCCCCTGATTGGCTCAGAGCCAGAAGGTAGAAACCTACTTGACTCAGCACAGCTGTGAATCATCAGGGTTCAAAGGCAATCAATCCTTCAGATGCTCACAATTTAGCCTGAGCCTGGGAAACTGAACACCAAAAAGAAAACAATAAAAATCCCACCTTTTTTGTGTTTACAAGGTTAAAGGAATAACATAAATTATAAACCTTCTCATGTACCCATAGTTCAAGTAAATTGTGGCTAATGTATATCAGAAGACATATGCAATTGTTCATCTCTTGTCCACTTCTTAATTTAGAATTTCATGGAAATTCTATTGTAGGGGGGACTTAGTGTGTAATGTGTTATGAAAAGAAACTTGTGCTTAAGAAAAAAAGAGACACGGAACACTAGTAAAACATCATAGTAGTAAAAATGAATAAGATAATGAACATTTTGGAAAAGAAAATATTTTGGTAGGCTAGTAGAATCATAATAGCTAAAATTTACAAGGAACTTTAAAGTTTGCATAGCACTTAGAGGAATAAGCACTATATAAAAAATATGTGTGTGCTATGTAAAAACCTCATTTGCTCAACTGATTCTCATAACAACTCTGTGAAGTAGGAACTATTAGTATCCTATTTTGCAGATAAGGAGACTGAGATCAAAACTGTTTAAGTGACTTGTCCACAATCACACAGCTACAAAGTAGCTGAGGCAGAATTGAAATTCAAGTTTTCCTGACATCAAGTTCATAGATTTGTCCATAATAACTTGTAAAAGACCTTCAAAGGTCATTCAGTTGAGCTAGTCTCATTGTAATTTGCCCTAGTCAGATCAACATAATAGCTAACTTTTATATAGTGTCTTAAGGCTTGCATAGCACCTTGTAAATATTATTTTATTTTCTCCCCCATAATCCTAAGAGATAGGTACTATTAGCATCCCTATTTTACAGATGAGAAAACTAAGGCAGAGAGAAGTTAAATGACTTGCCCAGAGTCCCATTGCTAGTAAATGTCTGATGTCACATTTGAACTCAGTTCTTCCTAATTATAGGTCCAGCACTCTATTCATTGAGCTACCTAGCTGCTTATATAGAACACAGTGTTCAGTTCCAGCTATTGTGTTTTAATAGGGACATTGATATATACACTAGAGTGTGAAAAGAAGATCCCCATCAGAATGGGTGAGGTGATTATAGTTATTGGAAGATGAAACTTGCAATGTTGGGGCCACCAGTAGGGTAGGCAACATATTTTGGTTTGAGCTAGTGCTAATAGCTACAAAAATTTCCTTTACAATGAATACAAAAGTTGCCCCCTTCTAACTCCAATCCATTCATCATTGAAGGGCTGATTAGAGGAGTTAAGGATGTTGAACATGGAGAATACTAAAGGCTATGTGCATTGGGGGAGTGGGAGAGGATTCTGGAAGGGACATGGTACCTGACTTTAAATATTTGAAGGATTAACTTGTTGAAAAGAAGATTAGTGTTGTTCTGATTGACACCAGAGGGCAGAACCAGGAATAATTTGGTAAATGTTTAAAGGAGGCAAATTTAAAGTTTCTATAGACTCAAGAAAAACTTAGCAATGAACACTCTTCCAAAGTAGAATGGGCTGCATCAGAAATTAGTGGCACAGTAGAGAGAATGCTAGATCTGAAATTGGAATGAACTGAGTTCAAATTCAATCCCAGACCAGCTGTGTGACCCTGGTCAAGGTACTTAATTTCTCTCAGTCTCAGTTTCCTCACTGGTAAAATGGGGATAACAATAGCACATACTGCACAGTGTTGTGGTGAGAATAAAATAAGATTCTATACTGCTTTACAAACCTTAGAGCATTATAAATATGTTATCACCATCATTATATCCTTCTTCAGAAAAGATTGCAACTTGTTAGAGATGATTTCACATCTATGGTCATGACTCCCAAATTGACATAGTCAACCTTCATCTCTCCTGAACCTCATTCTAACATTACCAACAGCCTGATGGATGACTATTGGGATGGTGCTTAGGCATTTCAAATTCTACATGGTTAAATCTTTATTATTTTTAATCATCTTTATTTTTTTATCATTATACATTCTTCCCCAGCCTATCCTGGCTCCAAACTTCCCTATTACTTTTGACCTTACTGCCATCTTTTTAGTCACCCAGGTTAACGACCTTGGTGTTGTTTTTGATGCACTGAGATCCAATCAGTTGTCAAACTTTGTCATTTTTTTATCTCCATAACATCTTTTGTATTTATCCTTTTCTCTAAACACTTCAGCCCTGGAGCATTGCAAAGAACCCCTAATCAGTCTCCCTGCCTCCAATTTCTCCCATCTTCAATCCATTCTCTATAAGACTGGTAAAGTGATATTCCTAAAAGACAGATTGAACCATATCACCCCTTTACTCAAGCATCTTAATTGCTTTCCTATTGTTTCTAAGAAAAAAGACAAATTCCTCAGCCTGGCATTTAAAGCTCTCCACAATCTGACTCCCACCCTCTGTTCCCCTGTCCTTTCATATTGTTTACTTCGTTCTCTCTCCATCACTGGTCTGCTGTTTCCCTTACATGACATTCCATCTCTTACTTTCATGGATTTGTACAAGTGGTACCCTGCAAATTGGAATAAACTCATTGCTCCCCTCTACCTTGAAAAATTCCTATTTCCCTTTAAAGTACAGCTCAGGTATCTTATTCCACATGTAGTCTTTCAACTCCTTGATTATTAGTTCTCTGCTTTGTTTTGTTTTTTTTGTTGTTGTTGTTGTTTTGTTTTTTTTGAGAGGAGAAGGCAGGGCAATTGGGGTCAAGTGACTTGCCCAAGGTCACACACTTAGTAAATGTGTCAAGTGTCTGAGGCTGGATTTGAGCTCAGGTCCTGCCTTCTACAGGGCTAGTGTTCTATTCACTGCACCACATAAATGCCCCCCAGCTGTCTGCTTCTTGAAATCCCATCATATGCCACTACATAGATTTTGTGTTTACTATGTTTACATGTTTTTATCAACTAGGAGAATGTAAGTTCTTTAACAGCAGAGACTATTTCATTTTTGTCTTTGCATTCCCCATACATAGCATAATGTCCTGCTCATAGCAGGCATTAAATAAATATTCATTGAATCAAATTAAAAATACTGCAGATGAGAGTCTTATTTAACTACATACCATACCCAATATCTTCTAAGGTCTCTTACAACTCTGGAATGTTTTGATTTGGCAAAAGTACAGCTTATCATTCAAGGCAGAAGTCCCCTCCACATCATAGATCAGAAGTGATATTTCAGCCTCTTTCCAGAAATGAGAAGCCAGCAACCTCTTATGGAGACTCAATCTGTTCCTGGACAGCTCTAATGGTCACAAATGTCTTCTTTAACAATGAGTACAAAATTTGCTTCCCTATATCTCTCTACCCATCGACCTTTTGAGTGTGTGTTTGTTTTTTTTGTTTTTGTTTTTGCTTTTGCAAGCAGGAATTAAGACAAATGCAAACATAAAATTCCTGAGACTTCCAGCAATTTGGGCAGCTTAATCTAACTGCTTTTTTCCTTGTTTATATCATGGTACAACTGAGCTCAGGCCTATAGGGAGAGAAAAAGAACAGAAATCATCATCAAGATATGATTTCTTAACAAAGAAGGAATAACAAATACATCCTCAGCATTCTCATTCAGTACCTATGGGAAGTCAAGACCAATTTGTGTGAACACAAAAGTAAGGGGAAGTTTAAAAAAAAAAACTAACTCAGGATGTTGATATTTTAAAAATTCAGCTAAGAAAAAAGTTCCAACAAAACATTATGTTGTCCTTGGAAATAAAAAAAAAAACCAGCTTCTTTTTATCTAATATAACCTCACCCTGAAAAATGGTCTTTAAATATATACATATTATGCTTATTTATTGATGGTCTATCTTAAATCCATTTCTCTTGCTCCATTTCTTTATATCCAAAAACATGTTTTTTAAAAGAAATGTGCTCTTTTCAGCATAATTCCCTTCTATCTGAAGCTTCAGTGAAGACAATAAAAGAAAAACCCACAGATTTATGTGCATAAATTATTCTTTGTATTTAACCTTCAAGGAAATAATAACATTTTAACTTGAAAATTGCCTGAGAATTCTTTTTGTCCAAGCAAGTGTGGCTGAAAAGAAAGATTTAAATCAGGAAAGAATCAGAGGACTTGTCGACCGGTAGCTCTCAGCAAATCCCACCTATTCTGCCCCCTTCTTCCTCACCCCCCCATCCCCACTTGAGTTGACATATCAGAAGACCTTGAAAATGTGCCATCTACAAACATGATCTGATCATAACACAGTTGAAATACTTGTAGACCCAAAGTCTATAGTATTTTTGTTTGTTTGTTTGTTTAGTATTGGGGCATTTCCTTGGATCTGAGAATATTAGGGCTTGAAGGGACAATACAGGTCAACCAGGCTACTCACTCAATTCAGAGATGAGGACAGTGAGGCCCTGAAATGATTTGCCCAAGGACACAAGGGTTTACTCCTCTCTAAATCTGTCACTTCTCAGGGGCGGAGCCAAGATGGCAGAGTAGAAACAGCTCTTCCAAGCCTCTCTGCCCCCAGATTCCCCACAAACTATGTAAAAAAGGACTGTGAACAACTTCTGGAGCCCCAGCACCCACAGAATGACACAGAGAAGCTAACCTCCCGCTGAGGACAGCCCAGCAGCCCTGCAGGAAGGACCAGCACAGCAGTCTGGGAGCCGGCAGTGCGCAGAGCACAGGAGCAGAGCAGAGCCGAGCCGAGCCCAGGTCCGCGTGAGCCGAGGTTTTAGCCCCAGGGCGGCAGGGCCAGCAGCCGGCTGGAGGAACCCCAGAACACCAGGAGCTGTGGAGATTCCAGAATTATCAACATAGACATGCCTAGGACAAAGTAAGAGGTTAGTGTCCTATGGACTTTGGGGCTGTATTTGGGGAATGTCAGTCCCTCCCCTGGGGGCTAGAAGCCGCTGAGGAGACACGCCATTTTGTAGTTTTCAGAGGCAGCTCTGGCTCCCAGCCTACAAATCGTGGGGAGATCCAGCGATCAGTCTTGGGGGGTAATCGCTCTTGCTTTAACCTCCCTGGATCTGGATTGTGTTCTAGGGTGGAAGTTGTGGGTGGGTTTACAGCTTGCCAGAAACGGAAGTTGCCCCCCACACGTTCGGGACGAAAATTCCTCTATCTGGCCTTAAAGCCATAGTGTGGCAACAAGCCCAAAAGTCAAGAATTAAGTGGCAACATGCCAAGGCAAAGGAAACAGAAAAATGCAACCCTAGACTCCTATTTTGGGGGCATAGAGCGGGAAAAGGACTGTGAGGTCAGAAGTCCTGCTCCAAAAGCCCCAGGGGAAAACATGAGCGGGTTGCAGGCCATAGAGGACCTTAAGAAGGACTTTAAAAATCAAATAAGAGAAGTGGAGGAAAAATTGGAAAGAGAAATGAGAAGGATGCAGGAAAAGTATGAAATGAGGGTCAACAGCCTGACTGAGGAAAACAACACCTTAAAAATAGACTAGCTCAAGGGCGGCTAGGTGGCGCAGTGAATAGAGCGCCGGCCCTGGAATCAGAAGGACCTGAGTTCGGAGCCGGCCTCCGACACTTAATCCACACAAACAAAAACCTAGCCGTGTAACCTTGGGCAAGTTACTTAACCCCAATTGCCCTAAAGGGGCGGCTAGGTGGCGCAGTGAGTAAGAGCGCCGGCCTCGGAGTTTGGATGACCCGAGATCAGATCCGGCCTCAGAAAATGAGCACCCACGCATAATCAAATGACTAGCTGTGTAACCTTGAGCAAGTTACTTAACCCCAATTGCTTTAAAAAAAAAAAAAGAAAAAGAAAAAAAAAATAGACTAGCTCAAATGGCAAAGGAGGCCCAAAAGGGCAATGAGGAGAAGAATGCCTTAAAAAGCCAAATTTGCCAGATGGAAAAAGAATCTCAAAAGTTCACTGAGGAGATTCATTCCTTCAGAGTTAGACTGGAGCAAATGGAAGCTAATGACTTTATGAGAAATCAAGATGCTGTTAAGCAGATCCAAACAAATGAAAGATTAGAAGGCAATGTGGAATATCTCATGGGAAAAACCACTGACCTGGAAAATAGATCCAGGAGAGACAATTTAAAAATTATTGGACTACCTGAAAGCCATGATCAAAGAAAGAACCTAGAAATCACCCTTCAAGAAATTCTCAAGGAAAACTGCCCTGATGTTTTAGATCCAGAGGGCAAATAGAGGTTGAAAGAATCCACCGATCACCTCCTGAAAAAGATCCCAAAAAGAAAACTCCCAGAAATATTATAGCCATGTTCCAGAATCCCCAGATCAAGGAGAAAATACTCCAAGCGGCCAGGAAGAAACAATTTCTATATTGTGGAAACACAATCAGAATAGCCCAGGACCTGGCAGCTTCTACACTGAGGGATTGAAGGGCATGGAATATGATATTCCAGAGGGCAAAAGAACTGGGAATGAACCCAAGGGTCACCTACCCAGCAAAACTGAGTATTTTGTTTCAGGGGAAAATATGGTCATTCAGTGGAATAGAGGACTTTCAAGCATTCTTGAGGAAAAAACCAGAATTGAATAGAAAATTTGACATCTAGACACAAGAAGGAAGAGATGCCTGAGAAGGTAATCAGGGAAAAGAAATCAAAAGGAACTTATCAAAGTTGAACTATTTACATTCCTATATGGAAAAGCAATATCTGTGACTGATGATATCTTTCTCACTATGAAAATAATGGAAGAAGGGGTGTGGTCATATGAATACATATGTGAATGTGTGTGTATATGGTTACAGTTATATATGGATAGAGGGCATAGGTTGAATTTGTTGGGAAGGGAGAATACTCAAGGGATGAAATTATGAGGTGAGAGAGGAAAGTGGCAAGAGGAGATGGGGAGAGACAGGGTAGGGTAAACTATCCCATGTAGAAGAAGCAAGGGGAAGTGGTTGCAAAGGAGGGGGAGAATAAGGAAGGCTAAAAAGACAAAACCACATTCCCATTGAATCTGGTTCAGGGAGAAAATGACATACATACTAAATGGGATATCTCAACCTGCAGCAGGATAGGGGGAAGGGGGATGAGAGGAGGGATGATGGATGGGAGGGCATCCTTGGGGGGAGGGGAGGTTGGAAGTACCCACTATAGAAGAGGGACAGGATTATGTAGGAAATGGACCAGGTGGGGGGTGGGATGAGTGGGAGGGAATTATAAGCTGCCTTGTACAATATATCTACTATGATAAGGTTTTGCATAGCTAGACATGTACAACATATACTGAATTGCTTATCTCCCAAGAAGGAATGGGTGACAAGGGAGGAAGGAAATGGATCTGAAATTCGAGGTCATAACATCAAATGTTTCAAATATATATAAATACTATTAGTAATACTCTTTCTATTGTAATAGGGAGATAAGATGTGCAGGCATTGGGATGCAAAGATTCACCTTCCTCTAATGGAAAAGTCGATGGGGGTATGGGAGAAGGTATGGGAGAGAGCAGATTGGAGGAAGTGATATCTTGTGGGATTACTATTCTGGGAGGATGGGTAGGGGAATAATGGGGGGAAAATGATTGTAACTCAAAATCTGGCGGAAATGAATGATGTAAAACAGAAGTTAATAAAGCATCTGTTTAAAAAAAATAAATAAAAATAAATAAAAAATGAAAAAAAAAAGAATGTAAATCTGTCACTTCTCCTGTTCTTCATAATTAGATGTTAGCTGGAGCAGTGACTTAATTCCATTTCTAAGTTGCTTTTGTTGTTTTACAGGATTCTTTTAATTTATCTGAGTCTGGAGACTTGAACTCATTTTAGGAAAGTAGATACATGCTTTCTCAATAATGCCCCCACCTATTTTGTGCTTTACTTTCCTCTTTAACCATGTCTGGTCTATACTTTCCAGGTCAAAGATAATTTTTATTGATAGAGAAGATGATGTAAAAGAAGAACCTCCTTATTCTTTAAACTTGACTTGCTCTGTATCTTAGCTGGCTGTCACTATGGGACCCCTCATTTACCACGGACCTCTCCTAAATTTTCCTGTCATTTCAAACATGGAGGATAACATGACAAGACTTACTCATCAGGCTACCATTCCACTCACAGATATTATCAACATATTCCAAACAGTCAATAATCTTTATGAAAACCAAAAGCTATCCCTACTCACAAAGAGTTTGCGACATAAATCTAAAAAGGAGTGTGAAGAACCAGTGCTCTAGCTGCAAATCAAAAAACATTTCGATTGTAGACAGTGTAGAAGACTGTTCATTAGGCTTTCCCCTATTTGGTTATAGCTATATACCCTATAATAGTCTTCTTCTTGGACATAAAGAGTTGTCTCATTAGAAAGGGATTCAATCTGTTCTTCTTGTTTCTGGAGAATTCAACTAAGAGTACTGAGTGGAAATTGTAGAGAATCAGATTGTGGCCTGACAGAAGGAAAATCTCCCATGCAACTGGAGTCATCTAAGATTAGAATGGCTTGGCATTATAGGTCACTCTCTAGGCAAAGGATGACCATTGTTTTGGGGAGATGCATTTAACGGATTTTTGCTCAGGGATAAATTAAACTGTCATTTCTTATTCCTCTTCTAATTCTGTAATTTCTAAAATTTTTCAAAGAATAATAATTTTTAAAAATCTAAAAAATTCAAATGAAAGAGTTTCAGAAAGATTTAAAAATAGAGATCCTTAAAGCATCTGCCAACAAATTTCCCTATTCATTAGTAGTGCTGACCATCCTTTGGTTAGCACCTCCAATCGCTATTTGCAAAGCCTGACTATACACAGTTCTGCCTCTCTGGTTCCTTGGTATTGTACCTTTATTTGAATTTTTACATTTTTTTCTGCTTGTAGTACTGCCATTCGTCTTTCCCACCTGAGTAGTTCAAAGAAGAGGCTTTGTTTCTTCTTCAAGCATAGCTACATTTAAAAAAAAAGTTCAATGGTACTTATTTCTTTTGAAAGCCTGCTTCACTCCACTGGTAAAATGGAGCCAATGAACTTCTGATAGCTCTAAAATGTCTGACAATTCCAATTTAAAATCACCTCAGGATATGTAGCAAACTCCTCATGGTATCCAAACTTATCAATAACTATATTTTTAATGTTATCTGGAACTTTGATCATTCATTAGGAAACATTTATTGTCTATGATATACAAAACACTGTACTAGTAGCTGGGAATATAGCAAGAGGTATAACACAGGGCCCTGACTCAAAGTAATCGACATTTTTTAAAAGAGGAAAGACATATGGACAAATGGCTATGATACAAAAAAGGGTGAAATAAGTACAAGGAAGAATGAATTAAGTATAAAGAGAAAGTCTAACCAATTAATTCATTGGCAAGCATTTATTAAATACCTGGTATATGCCAAGTGCCATGCTAGGTACTAAAGGATATAAGAAAATACATATGAAATATGTAATGACTGTAAGAACACTAACAATGATGGGGAATGATGATGAACTTCCTATAGAAGGTAGGACTTGAATCAAAGGGTGAGGAGCTAAGGGCTGCCAAGAAGTAGAGGTGTAAAGAGAAAGAGAACATTCAGGTTTGGAGAATAGTATATACCATGGCATGGAAGCAGAAATTGTAATGTCATATATGGATGACAGGGAGTAGGTCAGCTTGGCTAGACAACACAGTCCATGGGGAGAAGAACTGTCTAATCAACGTGACCCAGAAAGAGTCTAATATGAAATTCAAGGAAGGAGAAATCACTATACCTAGGGAGAGAAGACAAATCAAGGAACTCTGAAAGAAGGAGGTGGAATTTGAGTTTGGCCTGAAATAATGGTGGGAATAAGATGAAGATATGGAGGGAGATGAGTGTTCCTGACTTCAGGCCCGGCACTCTACCCACTGTGACACCTAGGTGCTAATACCCACAGAGGTAGGGAATCTGTGGTCTTGAGCTCACATGTGGTATTCTAGGACCTTGGGTGTGGCCTTTTGACTGAATCCAAGTTTTACAGAACAAATCCTTTTAGCAAGGGAATTTGTTCAGTGAAGTTTGGATTCAGTCAAAGGGGCACTGCATTTGAGGACCTAGAGGGCCACATGTGGCCTCTAGGCTGCAGGTTTCCCACCCCTGGGTATGTCTATTTGATTACAAAAATGAGGGAATCACAAGAGCAGAGGTTTGAAGAGAGTAAAATACAAGTCAAGACCAGTCAGTAGGAAGAAAAAGACTGAAAATTATGAGAGAGAAAGGATAGATAATGGAGAACAGTAACAAGTCTTCTCAGGAGGCGATAGCTTCAAGAGTACAGAAGGATAGGCTAGTCTTGGCAAGGAGCGGGGCTTCTTCTCTTCATTAACTAAGACTAGAGGAAAGAAAGTGGAGGAATGGACTTGAGAGAGTTCACAGCAGGTAATTTCAAGCTTCTCAGGAAAATACAATATGAGGCAAGGTGAGAGTACTACTGGAGGAAAGAGGTGATAGAAAAGTAGAAAAGGTTCATGACAACCATTGTAGACTCTGATAGAATCGATTAAAGATGAATAAAAGGCTTGCTTTATAGAAACCAGTGTCTACTCGAGAAGACTTGATCAGGTCAAGAAGATGGAATAGGAGATTTGGAGAGGTTTCCTGAATTTTTTTAACACCTACAAATCATATCAGCAGCATGGCATTAAAAATGCATGATTCTGAGAGCTCTGAGTTGCTACCCAACAGACAAGATCTTGCCAGCAATATAAAATATGCAAATATAGTCAGTAGGATTTTTTTCACCTTTTCTCTGGTCAGGGATGGTAATATCTTTCTGACACTTCCTAAATGTTTCATATGCTCTGAAATCTTTACTGAGACAACTACATTACCAAAGATAGTGTATCGACTAAAACACTGGTCTCCCCATGTTATCATCTATATTTCTGAACCATACAGGAAGAATCCTGGATCACTAGTAACTTCCAAAGCATGCCACTAAGCAAGTCACTTGCAAATCAAACCAATACAGTTTTCTAGCTCCAATCTATTTTCATAGCTTTCTGTACCTGTCAATATCTCCATGATATATTGTAGGCTTCCAACTCAGTCTCTGAATTAGAAAAGGGTTATAAATGAAAACATTTGGTCAGCATATTAAAATCATAGTGAACAAAGCCTACTACAGCTTAGTACAATACCAGCTTCATTTTAAAAATAAAAAGAGAAAGTATGATTGGGTTTGACTCCACCCCACCCCCTTCCCTGCAAGAGGCAGCTGTAAAGATGACCAGATGTCCTCCTATGCATCAGGTTTTACTGGTCAGGTTGGCCTTGGTCCTTTGGGTCTGATTCAGTCCAATATAATCCACATTAATTAGGCACCTATAATGTTTGAGGTTCTATGCTAGTTGCTGTGGAATACAAAGGCAGAAAGTTGTTTGTTTTTAAGGCTGTTTTTTAATGGACTACTAGGTGCCAGGTGCTATGTTAAGCAATTTACAAATATTATCTCATTTGATTATAAAAATACTCCCTATCCTCAAGAAACTTATATTCTACTAGTTCCCTGAGAAGGCTCCAAATCTTCAAGGCTGACATACCCCAAACTCAGCATACACAGTAGCTGTGACAAATACTACTGATATCTTGCGGGTCCTCTATAAATAATCTTATGCATGAGACTTTCTATAGTTATTTCATTATGCACTATTAAAACATTTCCTTAGTCCTTAAGCAAAAAAAACATATTCCTTCCAGCATTTACAACAGCATGCACATCTTTAATATACCAGCTTACACATGTTTAATAGGAATGTTTTTGAGAAAAGCATTCGGCTGCCTTTCCAGCTTCAGGGGAGATTCCAGCAATAGTGATTGATAAACTGACTATCAGAGAGAGGCAGATGACTGTAGGGGAAAGAAAGACAATTTCTTTGAAGTCTAAATATGTTATTTATCACAAAACATAGTTGCCATTTTGTTAGATGAAAGCAGGAACATCAACTAAAGCTTCCGATGTTTGCTTAAGTCAAAGTAGTTCTCACAGCCCTCAAGGCTGTTGGGTGGCTATGAATTTGTGTCAGTACTTATCTTGAGTATTAATATCAATACCTTCCCATAAGTTGCCACTATTTTACTTTTATTAAGACTTTTCAAGCATCAAAATTTACTTCAATGTTCAAAAAATTGCCATAATTTTGCCAGGTGTGAATCATATTAGACTTAAAAGCACTGATTGATGGATCACCTGGGAGTTATATGTTACAGTATAGGCCAAGTCAATTAAGTGTCAGTTTTCTATTTGCCATTAATATGGTGAGCCCCCAGGAAGGGTGACTCATTCCAGGCTGGAAAAGACAATGAGTCAATGATGCCATGCCATTGAAACAGGCTAATGAGGAGCTACCAAATATCAAGCCTAGGTGAGATTGGGAGACTCAGTCTTTAAAAAAAAAACTAATTTAAATAGCTATTGCTTCAGTGGTAAAGGGAACTGCAGCATTTCACTCAGCTGAGACTATTCACATCTATATTATATTTTTGTCATTTAGCCAATAAATACTTATTGACTCCCTACTACGTGCTAGGTACTGAGCTAAGAGTTGAATAATTAATTGACAATAGCTAGGAGTCACTAAGTTGTAAACACAGCCAATGGTCAGGAGAGTACTGCTTCTCCTGGGACTAGTGGACTTTCCTGTCCTTTGTCAGAAGTTGAGCAGAGATTGGTCTTGGTGGTATTCGGACTGGAAAGAGACCTATGCTACTATTCCTAGGTCTCTTGGCCTTACTGGACTATTTTCCCCTGTCAAAGGTGGTCGAGATGTTGGTAGTAGTAGTATATGGCCCCTTCTGCCATGTGCTGTCCTCTAGGTCTCCTTGAGGATGTCTCTCTTTCTGCTCTAGCCAAGCTGCACTAGCTGCTCCATTGATGATTAGCAACTGAATTGGGAGGAACTGACATTTCAGCAAACCAGCAAAAGAGGGAAAAAGATTCTCCCTTTCAAATGTGTTATTTGGGTCTCTGCCAATTCTCCCTTGGAATTCTAAAAAGGGGGCAGGAGTGCAGAAGAAATCCTTCTTCTCACCCCCATAAAGCAGAAATTATGGCAGCTATATGCACATAGCAGCAAGAACTTGTATTTGCTTAGGTAAACCGGAGACTAGATCTCAAGTCCTTGGCTGACTTTTCTGCTTTGTGTTTCTTTCCCTGAGAGAAGGTGACTGAATAGTGACCCTGAGAGATGTGTAGAAACACTAGAAAGTCCTGGTAACTACTTCATGAGACTGGGAGGTTAGAAATTCCTAGGTGTGAATGGTTTGTGAATTCCAATGTGCTCCTTGCAAGTACAAACTTCTCAGAGGACATAACCATCAACAGGGAGACTGTCTCTATTATGTTGTACTGTAGGGCATTTCCTATGAAACTGATAACCATGTTTTTTATGAGAACATAACTCCTTGTACATGCCTCATTTGATGTTGATACTCAGTAAATCTTAAACCATTATTTCCATGGTAAAAATGGTCACAAATTCTCATATGATTTTAATATATATGTGGAAAAATACATTGTTTCAGAAGAGGATCTAAGGCTCCATTTTGTTTTACCAAGTCAAGTGTTTTCTTTTATCTTTTTAATCAACAAACATATCAGGATTTAATATTCTTTATACTTCTCAATCCATTTTGTGATCATAAAGATGTAATCTTCTAGAGAAGATTATCCATTAAAGCCTGCCTATTCACTTACCATTTTTCATCATAATATCCTCTGTGCATTCATAGGATATCACCATCAAGTTGTTACAGAGGTGAAAAAGTAGTGATTTTGGTCACTAGTAATTGATGGATATCATCTTTTGAAATGACAGTGACATTTATGATATTTTCCCATTATTTTGGAATCTTCCCAGCTTTGTGATATCTTGAAAATTATTTCTTAGGTGCCTTTAAAATTATTATCATTACTGTGTATTTCTTTCGTATGTCTTTTGGATGGCTGGGTCTAGTTGTTCTTCCCTGGTTTCATCTTCTTAGGCACCCTTACCCCATCCTCATAGCAGCTACTTAACTGATAAAATCTGAGCAATGTACTTTTGCCATTATTGCTGACTAGAAGAGATATTTTTAAGAACACCAATAGATCTGTCCTTTTCATCTGTTTGTTTTCATCACTCTATTCCATCTAGGAATTCACAAGGGATGATCTGGATTACTTTAATTTCATGCTATGTTCTTTATAGGATTATTTCCCTCTCAACAACTTTTCACTGTTAAATAAAATAATATTGCTTATAATCTTCCACCAGCTTCTTCTATTATGTTTTACAAAAGAGATAATTATTAAACATGATTTTTCTGTTAGCTGCCATATCTCTCTGACAAAAGAGATTAAGTGTTTCCTGGCAAAGGAAATTTCTGGCGCCTTCTTATTGTGATGACTATTTGTATAAACTTCATGAAATGGCAAAAATTCTGTCCATCTCTAGTTTTTGCTACTCAAGATCTAATTTAAAGAGGCCAGAAAGGAACTTCTGTAACTGTACACTGTATCTAAGCCTCATTATTCCCCTTACTTCTAATTTGGTATTGATTTCTCTCTTTGCCCTAACCAGTCAATGATCTTGATGTAGACAGCTGATTCTGAAATGACTCCCATGTCTGTAGCCAGCTCCCCCATTATCATTCTTCCTCAATAATAGTCCCATTCCTATGTCTTATCATTGATGCCATAGAGGTGATTCTGGGTCCTTGAAAACTCTGCCAAGGAAATACACATTCTGGCAGTTTCTACCAAGCTAGAAAAGATTCAACTAAGGCTCATAAAAAGAGTCTGTATAGATCAGATTCATTTAATATAGTGAGGCTTATTACCAGAATGTCAACCACTAGATGACATTTTTTGTTAGAATTCTAATTCCATTATCAAGGGGGAGGGGAAATTGTTTTATGTGATATCAGCAAAACATAGTGAAGAACAGGCTTTCAAGATGATTAGGTTGTACAGTGGAAAGAACATTGGATTTAGACTAGGTGTTATCCTCAAGTATTACCTCTTGATCTCCGCAGTATTCAAGCAGTTGTCAAGTCTTGCTGTTTCTACCTTTATAACATGTTCCCTATGAGTCCCCTTCTCTCCTCTGACACTGCAACTACCATTGTGCAAAACCTTATCACCTCAAGCCTGAACTACTGCAACAGGCTATTGCCTGGTCTCCCTTACTCAAGTCTTTGGGGAAAGACTACAATCCATCCACTACCTAGCTGTCAAAGTAATCTTTCTAAAGAAAAGCTCTGACCATGTCACTCCCTATTTAACAAACTCTAGTTGCTACTACCTTCAGGATTATATATAAATCTTTTTGTTTTTAAAACCCTTCATAACCTAGTGACTAGGTCCTAGCCCCTTCCTATTTTCTGGTCTTCTGACACTTTTCTTGCCCCTAACCAGTGTGTGACCCAGTGACACTGGCCTCCTTACTGTTACTTGCACAGATAGTCTGTCTTCCAACTCTGACCATTTTCGATGACTGTTCCTCATGCCTACTCTCCCTCCTCACCCTCATCTCCTGGCTTTCCTGATTTCCTTAAAGTCTCTGCTAAAATCCAATCTTCTCCTAGAAGTCTCTTCTAGTCCTCCTTAATCTTAGCACCTTCTATCTAAGACTACTCCCAATTTAACCTGCATACATCTTAGACACAGTTCTTTGCAAGCTGTCTCCCCCATAGACCATGAGCACTCACTATTTTTTGCCTTTGTATCCCCATTCTTATCACATGCACAAGGCTTCTTTTTTTTCTTTTTTTTTTTAATAAGCAATTGGGGTTAAGTAACTTGCTCAAGGTTACACGGCTAGTCATTATTTATTCGTGGGTGCTCATTTTCTGAGGCCGGATCTGATCTCGGGTCATCCAAACTCCAAGGCCAGCGCTCTTACTCACTGAGCCACCTAGCCGCCCCTTTAGGGCAATTGGGGTTAAGTAACTTGCCCAAGGTCACACGGCTAGGTTTTTGTTTGTGTGGATTAAGTGTCGGAGGCCGGCTCCCAACTCAGGTCCTTCTGACTCCGGGGCCGGTGCTCTATTCACTTCGCCACCTAGCCGCCCCAAATGCACAAGGCTTCTAATAAATGCTGACAGATTATTTGATCTTGAGTAAATTATTCTCTGAGTCTCAGTTTCCTTATCTGTAAAAATAGGTATAATAATAAAATACCTACCTCACAGAGTTGTTTGTTGAGGGAAATATTCCAATAATTTTAAAGTGTTCTCTAAATATGAACTGTTCTTATCAATAAAACAGTTCTTTTATTGCTGCAAAATTTTTTTCTGGAAAAAGGTCAATCCTAAATCCAATGAAATATATTTAATTGCAGAAAATCTAAAGGAAGGAAAGACTATTCAAATTCAGGTTCAAAAGGAGGGGGAGATCCAAAAGCATTAAACTAGAGCACCCCTATACCCCAGATAGATTCACTTCACCTATCAGAGATAGTCTGAGCTCCCATGAAGTGCCTAAAACTAAATCTACTTTCCAGTGATTCTCTATCCTGGGAATGGTGGCCAAATTCTGTGGCTAGGGGAGTTATGTATTTTGTGAACAATGATTCACCTTACTACGTTCTATTTAATGTCTGCTCATACTGTGGCAGCTGTTCAATACTTTCCAAAGACTCTACAAGGATCCTAGGAAGGTGGTAAGAAACCTAGCTAATAGAGGAAAGGATGTATTGGAATGAGGTCAGCATCTATCCAATAAATATTCATTATGGTCCTACTATGTGCAAAGCATCATGCGGGGATACAAAGAAAATGAATACCTCTTGACCTCAGAGAAGATACAATCTCAATGTCCACAAATAACTACTTGCATAGGTACCAAATACTAATTTAGTTCAGAGGAAAGAATTTCTGGTTTGAAAGATGAAATTTCACAGAGGAGATATTATTTAAGCTAACTCTAGGGAAACAAATAGAAGCTAAAGTGGGAAAGCATCCATGATAGAGGAGGCAACATAAGCACAAACATAAATGGAGGAAATTGTGAAACATTTTAGAAACGGAAAGACAAAAAAAGCAGGAGTAAGGGATAGCTAGATGGCACAGTGAATAGAGCACCAGCCCTGGAGTCAGGAGGACCTGAGTTCAAATCCAGCTTCAGACACTTGACACTTGTTAGCTATGTGACCTTGGGCAAGTCACTTAACCCCAGTTGCCTCTCCTCCCCCCTCCAAAAAAACAAACAGAAAAAAACAGGGGTGCCTTATTCTTGCCAAAAAGTAAAAGGCAAATATCTTTTCTTTTTCTTTTCTTTTTGCTTTTTGGAGGGCAATTGGGGTTAAGTAACTTGCCCAAGGTCACACAGCTAGGTTTTGTTTGTGTGTGCATTAAGTGTCTGAGGTCATATCTGAACTCAGGTCCTTCTGACTCCAGGGCCGATGCTCTACTCACTGTGCCACCTAGCTGCCCCCAAATATCTTTTCTTAATATCTGAAAAAGTTTTTGAATCTTTCAGTTGATAGCCTTGATACAGAAGCCCATATTCTTACTTCAGACCCTTGTGGTATAATCAATTGAAATAAATGCTTCCTGACACCTGCCAAAGCAACAAGAAGGGTGCCTCTCCACATAATGCACCAGAACAGCAAAGGAGCTAAAAATCTGCCTTTCCAATACTGACACTTACCATGGTAGCTGTGAATGGAATGTTGTCAATCAAGGAAGAAGCCAGAGCTGAGATCCAGACAACTAGGATGATGGCAGCAGTGAGGCGTTGATCCTCTGGAACTGTCTAACAAGGAAAAGTCAGAGTGATACTTCATTTAAAAATGAAACATACAACCTTCATTTTCCAATTGCACATGTTCAAATTTTACTTATAGAACATTAGGAGTGAAGGGGTTATAAGGAGAGATCTTTTATCCCAAACCTTGAGGAACCCAAGAAAGTGAATTTTTCCCCAAGTTGCACAATTAGTTATTAGTTGTAGAATCAGAAATAGCACTGACACAATTAGGGAGGCACAACAGTTCATCTACAAGAGCAAGAAAGCAACATCTGTTAACAAAAACCATGAGGGAGTTAGTTCCTTTCCCACTCCAAGATTGGCTATAATCAGCATGCAAAAACAAAGAAACTAAATCCCAGGACTGAGGATTAAGAAAACTGACTGTACTACAGTTGTAGAGGGGCATTCTGACATAGCTATGAACTTTGGAAGGGAAGGGTTGGGGGAGAGTGAGAGGGAGATGGGAGAATGGACAAGGGGGAGAGAAATGAGGAAGAGATGGTGGAAAGGGAGAGGGGGGTAAGAGACAGAGAAAGAAGGGAAAGGGACAAAGGAGGAAGACAGAGAAGGAGAGTGATGGAGGGAAGGAGGATGAGATGGAGAGAGGAGAGACAGAGGGAAAAAAACTGAGACTGAAGACGAAAGATCTCTGTGGCAGAAAAGTTTGGCTCTAAGTATCTAGGTGTTTGAGGTTCTTGGATTACCTCTCTATGTCTATGTTCCTTTACTAGTTTTATATATTGGGCTATTCTGCAAGCTTCACAAGTATTATTTAACCTTAGAACTAGTCAATGATGTCATATATGAATGCAGCAAAAGCTCTATCCTTGAGAATGCCTTTTGGGTCCTTTCAAAATATTTTTCTATATATGTCAGAAGTAACAGGACCCTAGGAGTCAATATTGTTGGAGTTTGACAACTAGATCCAAAAATCCTTATACCCTAGTCCAGGGGTCAACAAACTATGGCCTAAGGGCCAAATCTGGCCCAGTGCCTTTTTCTTAACGTGGTTATGATCTAACAATGGTGTCTTTTTAAAAAAATTCATTGGATTTTAAAAATGCACAAAACTTTTCTAAACTAGCAAGTCATACAAAAATAGGCAGATTTGGCACTTAGGCCATAGTTCGCTGACCCCTACCCTAGTCCAATACTCATAGGACTTAATTCTATATGTTTCCAGGTAGGAGTAGTCTAAAAGACCTTCTCATCCTTCCTAAACTATTAGGAAACTGGGGCTACTCCAGCTTCCTGGAGAAGGGAATACTAAATAGTAATGTGAGTTCATTGAGGTATCTCCCCCACCCATTCTGTCAGACAGGACACAAAAGCTAGATTCATAAAAAGTTTGGAGGGACAAAAGATTATTGAGGCTACTTAATAAAATTCCCTCATTCTACATAAGGGAAAATTGATACTCAAGTTAAATTATTTGCTCAATATAATAGCTATTTATCCAGGTCTCAGCAATACAGTGATCCTTTGGAGAATCTATACATAGAATATCAGTTTGTTAGTCCTGGATTTGAGTAATTACACCAGCAAGATTATTTGAATCAAGTCCCTGGTTGCCTAGTTACATAGATAGACAAGATATAGTTCAAAAGCTGAATTATTTCCCACCTAAGACTTGTAGCAGACATATAATTTTACCCTTTCTCTAAAAAGAAAAAAATCTGCCCTTGTTTTTTAAGACAGTTTGATAGAATGTATCCCTTTTGGTCACTTATTGTACAATCAGTAAAAACTCTTCATATTAGCTTTTGTATAAAACAAAAAGATGGGTCAAAACATTCACATGGTTTGATTGAATGTTACCTTTATTAGCAATGCTGTTTTTTCTCCAATATATTCTATCAGGTGGAGGTGAGCCAAGGCCTAAAAGAAATGGATTCATCACAAGTGACAATATAGAAAAAAGCATGTACATCCACAATTAAAAAAAAAAAAGCCATGTCTTTAAAATGAGAAAAGTGAAATAGAACATATGCCAAAACTGTCTCTTTGTACTAAAGGTCAGAATCAAATACATTGTACATAAATAATTCACCAACTTACACATACATTGCAGTGTTAGCAAGCAAAACAGTACAATAGCAATGGCAGATGCCCCTCAATGATATATTTCAGTCAGTGCTGAGCTGAATTTTAAATGGAAGGTCCCATTTTTTAAAAATACACATAATAGCACAATTCTTTTCTGAATGAAAAAATGGTGGGGGGGGAGGGGAATTATCAAGCATTTACTAATGAACTGTGCTAAAAAAAAAAAATTGGAATACAAATAGAAAAGTAAAGATAGTCCCTAATCTCAAGGAGTTTATACTTTAATGGGGAAGACAGCACCTCCAAGAGGTTGCAGGCACAAGTTAGTTGGAAAGATCCCACAGTCTTTAGCATACCAGTAGCAAAGCAAATAACTAGGAGGTAAAGTGAATAGAGTGTTAGCCCTGGAGTCAGGAAGACATGAGTTCAAATCCAGCTTCAGACAGTTCCTAGTTGCGTGACCCTGGGCAATTCACTTAACCCTGT
The DNA here is from genome assembly GCA_011680675.1 of Gymnobelideus leadbeateri. Taxonomy (NCBI): domain Eukaryota; kingdom Metazoa; phylum Chordata; class Mammalia; order Diprotodontia; family Petauridae; genus Gymnobelideus; species Gymnobelideus leadbeateri. Next base: position 207,434 of record WOXC01007860.1, on the reverse strand, counting down.
TTACTCATCTGTAAAAATGAGCTGGAGAAGGAAATGGCAAACCACTCCTGTATATTTGCCAAGAAAACCCCAAAGGGGGTTATGAAGAGTTGGATACAACTGAAAAATAATTGAATATCTTAAATGAACATATTGTTTCACCAATAAGAATGTGAACTCCTTGAGAGTAAAGTGTGTATTTACTTTTCTTTGCATCCCCAGTGCCTAACAGAGTATGCGCTTAATAAAAGCTTGTTGACAGACTCACCAGTTCATTGCTTTCTGTTGGTAAAACACTTCCCTATTAGAAAAATCTTTCAAATAACTTACCTCTACAAGTTATTTCGCAAACTTATATTTCAGAATTAGATTTACATACTCAAGAGTAATAAGACCTTGCTGGCAATCTTCCCATCATGGAGGGGAAAATCTGATTCAATAAAATTTTTAGAAGCCTATAATCACAGAATGTTAGAATTGTCAAGAACTTAAGAGCTCATCCAGTTCAGCCCTCTCTTGTGTTTTAGATGAAAAAAATTGACCCTTAGACATTAAGTGACTTTCTCAAAATCTGACAACTAATTTTTCAGGATTTCATAAGTACTATCTTCTTTTTTATTAAATAGTATTTTATGTTTTTAATTACACATAAAGGCAATTTTTATCATTCATTTTTATTTAATTTCAATTTGTTCTCCCTCCCTCCTCTCCACTTCCCTAAAAGGCAAGAATTTTAAATAGGTTATATATGTACAATAATGTTAACATATTTCCATATAAGTCATGCTGTGGAAGAAGAGACAGACCAAAAGAAAAAAACCACAAACATAAAGAAAGTGAAAATACTATGCTTTGATCTGCATTCAGACTCCATTAGTTCTTTCTCTGGATGTGGATGCATTTTCCATCACAAGTCCTTTGGAATTATCTTGAATCATTGTATTGCTGTGAAAAGCTAAGCTATTCATAGTTGATCATTAAACAATAATACTATTACTGTGTACAATGTTCTCCTGGTTCTACTAACTTTACTTTGTGTCAGTTTGTGTAAGTCTTTCCAGGTTTTTCTGAAATCTGCCTGTTCATCATTTTATTATAACAAAGTAGTATTACATTACATTCATATACCATAATTTATTCAGCCATTCCCTAACTTATGGGCATCCCCTTGTAGTGATAACAAGAATTTGAAGATCTTCCCTGTTTTGAAAATAAACTCTGCCCACTAATAGGCTGAATGTAATCACATGGAACCTGTGGTGGGAAGAGTTTGCTGAAGGGTGGAGCAGAGCCCACAGGGAGCTGAGAGTCAGAGCAGCTAGAGGGTCGGAGAGAGAGAGGATGCACCCAGGGACAGTTAGGCTTGTGAGTAAATGTTGATGTTTGCTACCTGCTGTGACAGCTAGACTTGTGCTGGTTTGTGGGAAGGTCTTTGCCACCATAAAAAGAGCTAATACAAATATTTTTGTATATGTAGGTCCTTTTCCTATTTTTATGATCTCTTTGGAATACAGACCTAGTAGTGCTGTTGCTGGATCAAAATCACAATTTGATCTCTCTTTCTGCATAGTTCTAAATTGCCCTCCAGAATGGCTGGATCAGTTCACAACTCCACCAATAGTGAATTAGTATCCCAATTTTCCCACGTCCTCTCCAACATTTATCATTTTTCTTTTCTGTCATATTAGCCCATCTGACAAGTATGAGGTGGTACCTCAAAGAACAACTATCCTCAAGAAACTTGAGATCTTCAACAAAAACATACCTCCCAAAATAGAAGGATTCAGAAGCTCAGGCTAGGTGGACCTGGACCTACTCTCAGGAAGACCTAAGTTCAGATGCAGCCTCAGATTCTTAATAGCTGCATGTGACCTAGGATCAGTCACTTAATTTTTCTCTACCTCAGTTTCTTCAAAGTACTTTAAACTACAGTCCAATGCAAATGATGTTCTCCAAAAGGAAATACTACCCAAGGAAGACTAGTAGACAGCCAAGGAAACCAACTCCCCAGAGATGCATTATTCTACCCCAATGAGCCTTGCCCTCTTGCTCTCTACCCCTGTCAAAATATTCAGTTCTGTAGTTAATGTAAGGACCAGGCCAGAGGTCTCAACTGTCTCTATTCTTATCCTTATACCTTACGGTAGGAAAGAGACTCAAGCCTTCATTAGGATTAATGTAACCAGGGACTACTTTCCTGATCTCACAGCTCTCCAGTGGTTGGAGAAGAAACCAAAGGAGAAAAAGAAGAGAATGAGATATTAACATTGCCTAGATCAGTGCTTTGCATATGAGGATGAGATCAATGCTGCCCTTTCTAGGCTTGAAGTAATAGAGGCTGATCAGCAAAACAGAGCCTAGTCAAACTCTATAGCTTTCCAATTCCTCTCAAGATATACCTCTTTGCTATAGTTTCATTAATTGAGAGTACTATGCATTCTCAAATCAGAAACAATAAAGGTATGTACAAAACAGATCACAAACTCAAATGAGTGTTTTTAATTATCTGCCATTTTTAATTATCCACATCACTGCTCCCCTCCATTCATGTATGTAATACAGTTGACAATTCTATGCTAAGATGAAGATATATTTGTTTTTATTCAGCTGTCTCAGAAGGTATACACCAAGATAAATTTTCAGAGTGTCAAAAATATCTTAGTCTCTGTGAGAATAAACTAGTAAAAATTAAACAAGAAAAAATCAACAAATCTAATCTCTTTAAGCTAATTCGATTCATTTTTGGAAAGGCCCATGCTGACCAATATTCATTGCCCTCCTGGCTCTGCTTCTGACTTTTTGAACTTTGATCCCATGCAGCTGCCTCCTCCCCTTCTTGACTCTCTTTTGCTTGTTGTCTTTCCTCATTAGAATGAAAGCTCATTGGTTTTCTTTTTGTTTTATCTTTTTGTTTGCACTTAGATCAGCACCTAGGACATAAGTGCTTAATAAATGCTTATTGCCTTCCCTAGATGAGTAAAAATAGTTACGAATAGTTACGACCAAAATAGTCCTCCTATTGCCATGTAGGCCTCACCAAGTCCCAGGGTAGCTATGCAGAGCTCAAAATTGCTGAAGGCTAAAGCTATCCCAGACTCATAATCAATTGACAATTTTAATGGATCCACAATCTCATGAATTTGGGTATTCCACCAAATAATAAGGATCACATCCCATCCACATCATATCAAATGTGAGAAACACACTTTTGGGGATCACAGAACTTCCCAGGCAGGGTCAGGGAGGTAGCCTAGATGAGCTTCCACATACACTGCTCCACATTGGATGCCCTCAATGCAGCTGTGGGGATCACAGGACTTCCAGGTTAGGGTCAGGGAGTTAGTCTGGGACAAACTTCTGCTGCATACTGATTCCCATTTGGGGACCTTTAGAAAGATACACACGATGTACCCCTTTAAATGGTAAACCCCTTCTCACTGAAAGAACTCAGAAACAGAGTGTGCTGAGGAAGGTGTTTGTTATGCTTTGGGCAAGGAAGCAGGCATATCTAGGGACAGATACAGAATCAGGAGTGAGAGTGTACAAGTTCTGTCCTTCCTGGTAGATTTAGGGTTAGCCAAATTCTTCAAATTCTTCTCTCTTTCTTTATATATATGTCCATATATGTGTGTGTGTGTGTATAGCCAAATTTCTCAAACCCCTCACTTTATTTCCCTCTATGTATTCTATATTCCCTCTATATATGCAGATTATATGCAGATTACATAGGCATGTAGTGAGGATACTTGAGATCTGACCAGGTAGGTCAGAGCTGTAAGCCACACCCCCACCTTTCTAGTTCCCTCTGGCCACTGTCATAACTCCAGGAAGACTTGGGTTTTAGTAAAGTAAGATTAGTGAGAGCTTTCCCACAGCTATTGATTATCTTCCAATAACTTTTGTGGGAACAAAACAAGAGACCATTATATCCCGTCTGACATCCACCGTGATGTTTAAACCTGGACTTCCATAAACTTGACAAAAATCTATATACTGTTTTAGAGTCTTACATTTTAGACACTTGTACCTTTTAATATTGTGAGAGTATCAGCACAAAACTTGGGCAGCACTGGCAAAATGGGTAAAACAAGATGAATAAGAATTATAATGAGAATAATAGTTCACCTTTAAATAGAACTTTCTGGTTTACAGAGAGCTTTCTATATGACAAGGCTGCAAGAAAGACAATACCACCTGATAGTTATAGTGAATAACATGGGTACCTGGGCCGACTGCTTCCAAATATTAAACAGAGCTGGAAAACTGTTGCCTTTGGCTCCAGGTATACCAGGAGACTGGCTAAAGGCATGTTGGAAAAGCCAACAGAAAGCAACCTTTCCTCAGCTCTCAAGGGCAGAAGCCCTGAACTTTTTAAGGTAGACTAGAAGTGCTCACCCTGTCCCTGAAGAGCCATGCCCATGACAGGGACACCCACTACCACCCTTACATCAAGCTACATTAAGTTTATCCACTTCTGTAGAAAGTACAAATAAGGAAGGAAAGAGGGGTTATTCATTATATATTTGTAAGCTTGGGAAGCAATATGGCATGTTGAATAGAGGATTAGCCTTGGGGCAGTAATACAGAAGTTTAGGCCTTTCCTCTGGAATATATTAACTCTGTGACCATGGGCGAGTCACACAGATTGGAATATCTCAATATTCCAATCAATACTCTATGACTGAAAGTTATAAAATAATTATAGATATGCATTAGGGGAGAGAGTTGAGAGAAATGATTATTTTTCTATTATTAATAACCAATTATTAAACTAGGCCTGAGGTTTTTTCTCTTTATTTCCTCATTAAGGGACCAGCTCTAGTAAATCAGCCAGTCTCTGAATCTCAGGGCTGATGATAAGATTGACCTAACTCCTTAAGAACATTCTCCTCAATCTTGGTTGGGACCCCACCCAACTGGAAGAGTTTATTTCTGATTAAAATGTAAAGAGAATCTAATCTAGGTGAAATCAGAGACCCTAAAAAGCATTAGGCTCATGCCCTTGAAACTATTCCCCCACCATGCCCCCATTGTTCAATAATAATAATAAATGACATATAATAAATAATAATAATAAAAGAATTAGTCTCTTGCTCTAGGATTTTAGATATCAGCTAGCTAATGAAAGTATTTTTTGAAGTAGAAAACAGAATCTACTACTTATCATCAGGTATTAAATCAGATCATAAAGACTATTCCAAAAAAGCACTGGTCTACTCAAAATTCAATTGTTTCTCTAAGAAAAAAAATGACACTTATAATCTCTCATTGATAAAAGGCATCCCATGTAGATGTACTCAATTCTTTCATTAACTTACCACCAAAGTCCAAAATACATGAAAAGCTTCATAAAAATAATCTTTTTTTTTAACAGCAGAAATGTGTTAGACTCTTGCCAAATAAAGTGTCATGGGGCTTTATTTACTTGTTAAGATACATTTTAAGTGAACTAACTCAGAAGTTAAACTAATAATCCCAGAAAGATATCACAGCAAGATGGGAAACAGACAATAACAGCTATGAGGGAGTATTCATTATAAAGCCTTTTTGCTATGAACTTACAACAATCAAAATATCTGTTTATTGGTTCCTTTATGAGTCATTTGTGTACCTACTTAGTAAGGTTCATTTAAGAATCTTCTTTTCCATGCCTTAAGGCCTTTGAGAGGCAGAAGAAAAGGCAAATTAAAAATTTCCCATGATTATTATCTTTCCTATATACACTCCACCATTTTAATGACTTAAAATAGTATTCAGTAATATTTTGTTCCTCCACATCAAACCATGAGCAATTTACAATCTGTTGGGATTATTTTTTCAATGGACTGATATGGAGTACAAATAACTACAGATAGCAAATTACTCATAACAAATCTAACCCAATCTATTCCTGTTGGAGTTTATTGTATCAATGACAGGGAATAATGCATCAGCAACAGCAAAGTTGAAAGATAACTAAATTAAAAAGGAAAATCCTTTGTAGGAGTATTTTCCAAAGCAAGTAGAACGAGCTGGGTCAGTTGCAGAGTGGGCAAGATAGAGCTATTTATGGTGACTGAAAAGGGCTATCACAAAATCTTTTCAAGAAAGAATATATACCATATCATCAGCTACCTGCTAGACATTTCCATCTCAATGTCCCATAGGCGTCTCAAGCTCACATTTTCAAAAAGGGACTCATTATCTTTGTCCCCAATATCAAACCCTCTCCAATACTTCCCATATACTCCAATACTGCTATACTTTCTATACATAGAAGGGTAGCCGAGCAGGGGAGAGGTACCACAGGGAGAATGAAGGGAATAGAAAAGGAGTTTAGAGGTATCCAAAGAAGGAATCCACATACTTCACAATGTTATATACATCGATACAAGTTTGCAATTCCCAATTACTATCCAGGTCACCTTCATTTTTCTTCCAATCTCCCAGGTTCACAGACTTTGTGTTATATTTACTTTTCCTCATCCAAAATATCCAATCAGTTGCCAATTAATGTCAATTCTGCTTCACAAGTATCCTACCCCACAGAGAGTTCTTTAATGAGTTCTCTCCACTAGGGGCCAGCAACCTAGTTCAGACTCATATCCCCTCTCACCTGGACAATTTCAACAGTTTTCTTGATGTGGTTTTGAGGGGTTCAGAGACCCCTTGAGGATTGGAGTGGAGGACAGAGTCATCTAGAATGAATTCACAGACTCAAGCAATCTTTAAGTCAAATTGGTAAAGGTCTATCTTTATGCTTTTCATTGGGCAGAAGTTCTTAAGGAACCCGTGGTCTTAGAGGGTACAGTTAAAGTCTATATAGGATAAACCGTTTGCCAAATGTGCTAATTGGCGATTCAGGGAGGGATTAAGGAGTGGTCAGTCCTTAAAGGAACATGCACTTTTTGTATCTACTACACACATTTTACCAGAATTCACCAGGAAAAACCCAAGTTGGGGCCACAGAGAGGTGTGAATTCTAGGCCGGCTACATCACTAAGTGAAGTAACTCAGGGCTAAATGAGGATTGTCCAGTCTGCCACCAATCAATGTCCTGTTTGACAAGACAAATATAGGGAGTATACATATGTCTTACCTCTAGGATACACATAATGAGGAGTACGTATAATGAGGTATGGCGTTGGTATGGGTAGTCCACTGTGTACATAATATCTTTATGAATCAGTACAAAACCAGTCCAAACTAATAACTCCTCCAGGTGCGGTTGCGTACTATACAAGGGAGAGAGATAAGTGTTTCACTGGGGCCCATTCATGAGTAATTGTTAGGCATAGTGTCCTTGGACTGGGGAGAAACTGCCAAGGATAGTGTTTTGAGGTTAGGGAGAAATATGGTCTTGGAATTGGGGCCCGAGCACAGGCACCAAAGCACCCCATCATTCTGATTGATCTATTTGCCTTTTATTTCTATCTTCTGCACTCCATCCTGTCTGCACAGTTTCCATAGTAATATTCCCAAAGCACAGATGCTCTCATGTCACTGTCCTGCTGAAAAACTTCTAGTGGTTCCTTACTGCTTCTAGATTAAAATATAAAGCACAAGTTTACTATTTTAAGACTTTCGCAAACTGGTTCCAGCCTGTTTTCCCCAGGCTTTTACATATTACCCTTCTTCAGACACTCTAAGTTATAATCAAATTGGCTTACTTGCTTTTACCTGAACTTAGTATTCCTCCTCTCATCTCCCCATTGCTTTTTTTTTTTAATTTGTGGAACAAAACAACCATTTCTAGAACACAATACAATAAAAAGATGATTGTATATGAAACTGCAAATCTACTCTGCACAACTTGCTGTTCCTTTCAAATATACAACAAAATTATCATGTAAATTTCTTTTTTTCTTCCCTCCTCCTCACCCTTGAGATGGCTACCATAATGCACAAATAAGTATACACACATATGTAAAATTATTCTATACTTCTATTATCAGTTCTTTCTCTAGATGCAAATAGTGTCTTTCTTCACATGTCTTTTATAGTTAATTTGAGTATTTATATTAGACAAAATAACTTATTTGCTCAAAGTCATTATTAAAACAATATTAATATTGTATACAACGGTCTCTTGGTTCTGCTCCTTTCACTCTTCATTTTTCATTCTAAGTCTTTCCATGTTTTTCTAAAACTAATGAGCTCATCATTTCTTATAGCACAGTAGTATTCCATCATGACAATATACCACATGTTTTTTTTTATTCTTTTGTAGTTTTTTTGGTCTTTATTAAATTAATTAATTACTTTTAGTTTACAAGATTCAATTCTACAATTCCTTGAGTTTCAAATATTCTTCCCCTCCCTTCACTACCCTCCAAGGCAGTATACAATCAAGTATAGGATCTGCAAATGTGTTCATATTAGACATTAGTCATGTTATAAAGAAGGATTATATTGGATGGAATGAACAATGGGAAAGTGGACACAAAACCAAACAAGAAAAAGACAGAGAGCAGGTAGTTTGCTTCAATCTGCATTCAAATTCTGTTCTTTCTAGTTCTTTCTTTGAATGTAGACATCTCTCTCCATCACGAGTCTTTTGGAGTTGACTTATAACCCTGCATTGCTGAGAAGAGTCCAATCTATCAAAGTTGGTCATCACATATACATTGTGTCTGTAATTGTGCACAAATTTCTCCTGGTTCTGCTCTTCTCACTCAGCATCAGTTTGTATAAGCCTCTCCAGGTAAATATGAAGTTCATCTGCTCCTCATTTCTTATAATACAATAGTATTCCATTACATTCATATACCACAACTTGTTTAGCCATTCCCCAATTGATGGACTTCCCCTTAATTTCAAAACCACAAAAAGAGGTGTTATAGATATTTTTATACATATGGGTCTTCCTCCCATTTCTATGATCTCTTTGGGATACAACCCTAGAAGTGGTATTGCTGGGTCAAAGGGTATGAAACTACTTATAGCTCTTTGGGCTTAGTTCCAGATTGCTCTCCAGAATGGTTGAACCAGTTCACAACTCCACCAACAATGCATTAGTGTTCCAATTTGTCCACATCCTCTCCAGCATTTATCATTTTCCTGTTTTGTCATCTTAGCCAATCTGACTGGTGAGATGTGATATCTCAGAGTTGTTTTGATTTGCATTTCTCTAATCAATAGTGATTTAGAGCATTTTTTCATATACTTATAGATATCTTTACTTTCTTCCTCTGAAAACTGCCTATTCATATCCGTTGGCCATTTATCAATTGGGGAATGACTTGCATTCTTATAGATTTGACTCAATTCTCTGTATATTTTAGAAATGAGTCCTTTATCAGAGACATTGGTTGTAAAAATTCTTTCCCAATTTTCCACTTCCCTCTTAATCTTGGTTACGTTGGCTTGGTTACATTGGTTTTGTTATATTGTTTTAGGGTTCTAACATTAAAGTTTTGGGGGTAACTTTGTAAAAAAGGTGATGAAAGGAAATGGAAGATCAAATCAGAACACAGAGTGCTTGATCTGGAGTGGACAAATAGATACATAAACGCATAATTGAGAGTGCTATCAAAATCCATGTGTATTTTAGGATTTCCCATATTTGTAGCATAAAATTTAATAAAATAAGACACATATAAATCTTGTATATATATATATACACATATATGGAAAATATTATATTATTTATACATATGACATTATACATGCACATATAATTCCCCAGTAGAATGTAATCTCTCTGAAGCAGGGACTATTTTGTTTTTCTCTACATATCCAGAGTGCCTTACATATAATGATCTCCAAATAAATGGTTGCTAAGTTAGTGAATTCACTCATCAATGACTTCACCACGTTTAACATTAGTAATTAAGAAGCTTTCTTTGTTTCATTCAGGCTTTCTCATAAAAACTATATCATAAAATGTTAGATCTGGAAAGGACTTCTGAGATGACTTAGTGCAGTCTTTTCACTATACATATTAGGAAACTAAACTGAGGAGGTGAAATAATTTGTTGAAAGTCATAGCTTCCTACAATAGCAATGGACCTCAAAGTATGATCCAGGAATCCTTAAGGATCCCTGAGACCCTTTCAGGGGAATCTATGGTCAAAGCTATGTCTATAATAATATTAAGATGGGTCAGTCAGCTGGTACAGTGGATGGAGCACTGGTCCTGGAGTCAGGAGGACCTGAGTTCAAATCTAGCCACAGACACTGTGACCCTGGGCAAGTTACTTAACTCCAATTGACTCTAAAATAATGTTAACATTAAGATGTTTAATTTCTAATATAGTAAATATCAATGGATATAATCCACATAAACAAGCCATTTAGGAGGGAAAGTCCTTAATTTTTAAAAGTATAAAAGGGTCCTGAGACCAAAAGCTTAAAAAAGTTTTCTTGGCAGTATATTTTTCTTGGCAAATGAAATATGATGCATATCTGAGCTCTACAGACATTGAGCCTGTCCTGAAGGTGGGGGTTATCTGTCAAAGGAAGTAACTCACACCAATAGCAGCACACAAAAAACCCAGCAAGAAGAATGACTGCCTGATGGCAGGTAAGGGTCTATTTGGAAGGCAGGGCCCATTAACTTGAAATTCTGATCTTTCGGACTTTCAGTGATGGGCCTAAGAGTTTATTTCAAAGGAGAGATATTTGGTTCACAGTACAGGTGAGAATGTTTCATTAGCAGAAAGTCAAATCTATCCAAATCTCCAGAAAACCAAACCTCCAAGCTCAATATAAAACACTAAGAAGAAGAATGTTAGAGGAGGAAGTAATAGAATAGAGAACCTTTTGTATTGTTCTGGAATGTGTCTAGAACTGACTGGTTCCTTCTCTTCCTTCAAAACATCTCTCCCACTTAACAACCCTGATTAATTCGATGGTCAACCATGGTTCCAAAGAACCATTAATGAAGCTTGTGAGCCACCTCCTGATAGAGAGGTGCTGATCTCAGGGTGCAGAATGAGATGGGGTTTTTTGAGATGTGGTCAATATGGGGATTTGTTTTGTTTGACTATGCATACTTGTTATAAAAATTTTTGTTTTTCTCCTTTTTTCCACAGTGGGGAGGGAAGGAGAGACAATATACTTTTGTAAAGTGGGAAAAAATGTATTAAAAAAAAAATCTCATCCAAAAAATCTTCCCAGACAAATTCAACTTGGAATTAGTCCCTCTTCTTTGCTCCACTACCCCTTAACCCTAATAAATAGAAATTTGGAATGATATGTGAATCCAGAATTTATTTTGAGGCTGATGATATAAATTTCTTATTTAATATTTATTTCTTTATTCAAGAACAGAAATTTTCTCATTCTTGCTTTGTATCTCTTCACACTGCCTAGTACACTGATCTTCATAAAGCAGGTGTTCAATAAATAATTGTCAATTAGTTGATTCCTTAAAATTTTGGAGTTCTGCATGGGTAGTGCTGTATTAATATAGCTGCTTTCTCATTGAATAAAGTCTCTCCTAAGTAAAGCAGAATTCTGTGTGTTTAAAGTTTTGATGGTTAGATTAGGATCCCATGATCTTAGATTTAGAGCTGAAAGATTTTGAGAGATATATAATCCAATGGCCTAATTTCATCATTGAGAAAACAGAGATCCAGAGAAGTCAAGGGACTAGGCTAAGGCTACTAAATGAATATCAGAGCCACAATTTAAAGCCAGGTCCCAAGACCTAGTTGAACCCAATTTATAAAATTCTTGAAAAATCTTCTGAATAGCTTATCAACTCAGAAATAAAATCCCTGCATGAATGCATTGCATTTATTTTGCTGGAAGATGAAGTAACCACGTCACAGCTACTGCCAATGATGCCTTAGGGGAAAGAAGGGAAGGCAGCTGGTGAATCAGGAAACTGGAAATGTTTTATTTTATATTTTAACTACTATGTGCAAAATATTCTTTGAAAACAAATAAGTTCCTAAAAGATGCTATGATCTACTTGAGCACCCAAATAGAAAAGGCTTCAGGTAGTAGAGGTTTATTTTTTTCTCTTACAGAAAATGTATTCTTTAAAAAATGTATCCTTAAAATTTCTCTCCTCTGGGTAATAGTAATAATAACTATAAAACAATAAGAGACCCATCCCACTGACACTTAAAAATAAATACCAATTAGCAATAAGTGGCTGAGATCATTCTCGGGGGCAAAACTCACATTTGACTTAGATTACTGCTTAATTATCCATCAGCAGTGTCTGCTATTCATTTTTCAATCGCAATTTAGCTAGATTTGCTGATCCAAATTTAATACCACATAGAAAACAAGTGACAGAAGAAAATAAGTCAACATGATTATAGGTGACTCAGTAATGATGACATTTTCTGTCAGGCAACCTTGGTGATGTGATGCTTCAGTACTTTAATGAGTCGATTCTTCTGTGATGCCATTGATTTGTGTTCAATTTCCACCTATGCAATCTCTCTATGTCTTCATAGATATTTTCATAAGTTGCTATGGCACCAAGAGCTTAGCCTTCTGAACATGAGTTTCTCTGGCTTGAACTAGGCAGTTCCTTGGGAAACCTTTCTAGACTGGTAGGACTTTGCTAGAGATTAATGATACTAATATCTAAGTTGCATTTATTTGAAAGAATACATCTGTGTGTGTGCTATTTAGATACCATAAAACTATAATGACATGACTTTGAAAGGTAAAATAGCATGGTAGATAGAATTGTAAGATCTGGGTCCAAATTCTGCTTCTGCTCTATCCTGGGAAAGTAACAACCTCATGGAACCCTGGGCAACTCTCTAAACCTACACACCAAAGATGAGTTACTGATCTGTACTGATGAAGGGAGTTCCCAACACTGGAAGCAGGGTGGCCTAATGGCAAGTATACTGGATCTTGAGTCAGAAGACATGAATTTTTAATCTTTGTTCTGCCACTTTCTGGCTATGTGATCTTGGGTGAGTTGCCTGGCTTCTCTGGGTCTCCGTTTCTCATCTGTAAATGAAAGGTTTAGAGGAGACAGATTCCAAGCTCCCTCCCATCTCAAAATCTATAATTTAATGGTAAAATAATAACAAGTTTAGATCAAAATAGATTCACACATATAAAAATGACAGTTAACTAGTGACTGACTTGGGTACTTCTATTCCACAGCAAAGAATCCCTATTCCGGTATCAGTCACCAGGTTATTGTGGGACAATTGCTATTGTGTTACTGCAAGAACAATGTCTTAATTCTTCTTCATCCCTGTATGTACCTTGAATGATATTTTAATAATAATTTTAATAATAGTTAGTATTTATATCACACTTTAAAATTTACAAAGTCAGCTAGGTGGTACAGTAGATAAGAGTACTGGTCTTGGGGTCAAGAAGACCTGCGTTTATATCTAGCCTGAAATGCTTCTCAACTGTGTGACCCTGGGCAAGTCACTTAACTTCTATTTGCTTCTACCTTGAGGCACTGTTGTGAGGATTAAACGAGATAATATTTACAAAGTACTGAGCATAGTGCCTGGCACATAACATGAGCTACATAAATCCTTATTTCCTTCCCCTATTTACATATGTTATTTCATTTACATATAGGAAGTACTCAAAGAAGTGCTCCTGGATGAATTAAAACTGAATATGTTGGAACTTCAACAACAAATCCTAGGAATTCTCCCAATGTTATGAGAAAAAAGCACAATTTTAAAGATTCAATTACATGTTTTTTCAATAAACAAGCATTTGTTTTCTCTCCTTTTCTTTTCTTCTTCTCTTCCTTTCTCTCCTTCTCTCCTAATGAAGGCAGGGGGCAGGAGAAGAAAAATAAAACCCTTGTAACAAATATGCAAAATCAACCAAACATGGGATATGAATTGTGCTCCATTCCACATATGCAATCCATCATCTCTCTGTCAGTATGTGGGCATCATTCTTCAACATCAAACTTCCAAAATCATGGTTGATCATTGCAATGATGAGAGTTCTTAAGTCTTTCAAAATTATTTGTCTTTAAAATGTTGTTATTGTATAACTTGTTTTCCTGGTCCTGTTTACTTCACTCTGCATTAGTTCATACAGGACCTCCCAGGTTCCTCTGAAGCTGACCCTTTCATCCATTCTTATGACACAGGAGTATTCTCTTATGTTATATAAAAGTATTGGGATATTGTTGAGCAGATGTTCTTAGCATCAGGGCCATTTGTTGGCAAAGAGTGCTAAAAGCGACATGCTTGGATGCTTGTATATTATGAGAAAATAAGAGTGCTCCCTCCCTTCCCATTCCCGAAAGGAAACCTTGCTGAACCACTCTGACAGAGAAGGAAGGGTGAGAAGGTCGTATTGCTCATGAATCCTAGCAGCCGCCAAAACTGGCAGCAAACCTCTGACCTTCAGTTTCCTCACCTAGAAAATGAACTATATGGTTTCCACAGTCCATCCCAACCCTGGTAGCATATGAAAGACTACCAATAGGACAGATGTTCCCAGAATCAAACCATTTTTCAACTAAGTACCAAGGAAAAAAAATTAAATCCTTTGCTCTCCTATAAATATAACATTTTGGAAGCCACATGGAAGGTATAGGAAAGAGAAATGGGGAGAACAATTTTCCCCAATGAATTTTTTAGGATAAAATATGAGAAAAATATAGGCAATATGTACAATAATATTTTTGGCATCCTTTATAAATCTAATATAACTTTGTTAGTTTAGGAACATAAAATCTCTTGGTACTACAGGCATGCATCGAGTGTGGGCTAGGATGTCAGCACACCTGGCTCTCACTCTGGGCACATCTGTGTAGAAGGTGATTTGTTCAAAAAATTGCCATATTTGGCACATCAGATTTGAGAGCATATTTTATTTAGATTATAATTACACATTTATTTTTAACTGTTTTTAAAAGTTATGTTACAGAACCCCAAGCTGCTGAACTTTAAAGAATCTAACATTTTTTTAGTTCATGACATAAACACTGGAGAAGATTAAAAAAAAAAACAGTTCTATAGTAAAACCACAGTAAGAAGAAGAAGCATTTATGTAGCTCTTTAAAGGCTGCAAAGCACTTTCATATAATCTTATTTCATACTCAAGACAGTCCTGGGAGGTAGGTACTATTATTATTATTCCCATTTTCCAGATGAGGAAATTCAGATCTGTGTTTCACAATTTAGGAAGGACATTAAAAAAACAGGAGTGCAGCCAATGGAGGATAACAGGGATTATAGGAGAAGTGGGGACCATATCAAATGATGATCATCTGATGATCAAAATAAATGGGTGGGGTATATTTAGTGTAAAAAATTAGGGAAGGGGAAAGAGAAGGGCATATGCTTTTTTATTAAGCACCTATTACATTCCAGGCACCAAGCTAAGGACTGTATAAATATTATTTCTTTTGATTTTTATAACAAACCAGCAAGGAAAGGTACTATCATTAGCACTATTTTACAGCTAAGGAAACTGAGGCAGAAAGAGGTTAAGTGACTAACCCAAGGTCACACAGCTAGTAAGTGTTTGAGACTGGAGCTGAAATCAAGATTCCCTAACTCTAGGCCCAGTGCTCTATTCACTGCACAACATAGTTGCATCAGAACTTAGGGAAGATAATATAGCTACTTTTAAGTATCTGAATGCCTATCATATGGCAGAAGGATTAGTGTGACCTCAGAGGTGTAATGATAATGGTAATTTGAAGATCTTTCCTGCTTTGAAGATCTTCCCTGCCCCCAATAGGCCAAATGTAATCACATGAAGCCTGTGGTGGGAGGAACTTGCTGAAAGGTGGAGCAGAGGCCACATGAAGCTGGAAGTCAGAGCAGTTAACATGGTGGGATAGAGGATGCAAGCAAGAAGACAGCTAGGCTTGTGAGTGTTTGTTTGTGGGAAGGCTAAAAGATGGTGTGGCTCTCTGCTGTGTTATGATATATTAATTTCTTTGTTGCTATGATGGATTTGACTTTCTGGTGTTGGGATTTGACTTTCTGGTGTCTGAATAAATGTTTTGCTTCTGTCTTCTATATGGACAGTCTGTTATATTTTGTGATTCAGAACTGTACCAGCATATTCATAGTCACTGTCAGTGCTGTGAATATTGTGTTGGTTCTGCAAGAAGTCAGAACTAGACTCAATGAGGAGAATTAGCAAATTTCATATCAATATAGGGAAAAACCATCAATCAAAATTAGAACTGTCTCCAAGCAGAATTAATTGCTTTAGGAATTAATGAGTTCCTCTGGTGCCATACAGTATAGTGGATAGGGCAGTGGATTTGGAGTCAGGAAGGCTGTGTTCAAATTCCTACTTCAGCCACTTATTATCTGTATGACTCCCATGGCAAATCACTTGACCTCTACATGCCTTAATTTTCCTCATGGGATCTTACATACCATCCAAGTCTAAAATTATGATTCTACACTCTATAATAGCTCTATCCCCAACAAGAAGTGCACAAGCAAAGGCTGAATGATCATTTGTCAGGGATATTGGAGAGGGGATGCAAAAGATGACCTCTTCTAAACTTAGAGATTCTATAACTCTCAGATAGATAAAAGTGGGAGGAAAATCTCCAGTACTCATTTAATACAGATCTTGCTACAGGGAATTTTATCCCCTCCTCATTTTCTGAGTTATTATTATCAACATCTTCTGTTTCTTTTGATGCTTTTCCCTCATTTCTATCACCTTGAAAAACTTCTGCAAACTTAGTTTTTGCCAAGAATGAGATACGCTTTTGTACCCTTTCCCATGTTTATTTCTTCATTTGGCACAATCATTTCTGAGCATAGAGAACAAGTTGTTTTGCTTTTGTTTTTTGTTGGGTTTTTTTATCAGCAAAACAGAATGTGAAGCAGAGAAGGTGGCAAGAGGGGTCTGAGGTTGTTGTATTATGCAGAGGGGGTATGCTTGGCAGAACCTCAGAATTCATTCCTGATCAAATACCTAAAGGTATTCTATCTCCTGCAATATCTCAAGGCATCCTTCCAACACAAAAGCTAAGATTGCTACTTCTCTTATAATCCTGTGGAACAGAGAGGCAATGCTATCCTCACTTATATTTTAATCTTTCAACTTTGGAACTCTTTCCATTTTTTAATAAGAGGCATTTATTTGCTTTATGCTTGTCTGTACTTGTCAATAAGATGTTGGATTAAGTACAACATATTAAACCCATTACCTCTGAGAAAGTCAACTAAAAGCCACCCAAGTTCAAGTCCTCAGATTCTCAAAAAACCTTTGATTGTTATTTGGGATATTTATCAACTTGCCACTACTCTAACACTTCATTGGATCATGGAAGTGACCCTGGGGTCTTGAAGACTATGCTAGAAGAGCTAGGAAGCATTCAATTGTAGATCTGGAGAGAGGCCAATGCAATTAAGCTGAGAAAGAATGAGCACTGGGGTGTCTAGAGGATAATGAATTTTCCTGTATAGCAATTCATGAAGAACATTTACTAAAATGTAATGTGATGCCTAAGATAGGGGTATATAGAGTGGGGTTCAGTTGTTCAGTGCACCCAGAAGAGGATAAAGGCAAGGGAACAAGCATTTATTATGTCCCAGGTACTATGAAAGATACTTAAAAAATTATCTCATTGATTCTCACAACAATGAGGTAGGTGCTATTATTATGCCCATTTTACAGGTGAGGAGACTGAGGAAGACAGAAGTTAAGTGACCTTCGCTGGATCATACAGTCTGAGATCAAATTAGAATTCATATCTTTTTGACGACAGGTCCAGCACTCTATCCATTGCATCATTTGGCTCTTCCCATACAAACTCACTGTTCCATGATCTACATATCCCTATAATGCTTTCTGCATACCTATGATGTAGTTGGAGTTGTGGGTTTGATCTGCACTAACAGAATCACCTACACCAATTGAATCCTAGGTCCTTGAAGTATCTGATTCAATTGAACAAGCTTTTAATAAGTTTTTACTATGTACAAGGTACTGAATTTGGTTCCTGCAGTATAAAGTCAGTACTAAAACAGTACCTACTTCAGAGAAGGAGCTAAGGGGGCTACATTATGTGCACAGATAAGTAAGTAAAGCATTACCAGAGGAAGGGGAGAACAGCAACAACCTGGAGAATCACAAAAGGATTTTTGTAAAAGGTGGCACCTAAAAAGAGCTTTAAAGGAAACTAAGGATTCCAAGTGACAGAGATGAGCAGGGAGAACATTCTGGTTTTGGGGACACACACACAGAAAAACAAAGAGAGGAGGCAGAATGACAAATTCATGTAACAGCAAGTGAATCATTTAAGGTGTGATACAGGACTTGTGAAAGGGAGTTACTTACATGAAACAAGTCTGGAAGGATAAGTTAGAGTCAAACTCCTGAAGGATCTAGGGCAAAACTGAAGAATTTGTATCTTACCCTAGGGGCAACAGGGAGCTAGTGACAATTTTTGAGGAGGACATTGATGGTGTTTGACCAATGCCTGAGGAAGATTATTTTGACAGCTCTGTGGAGAGTGAAATGGAAAAGGGAGACACCAGAAGCAGAGATCAGTTAGGTTACTACAATGGCTCAGCCCAGTAAAGATGAGAGTCTAAACTAGATATAAGTCAATGCAACAGAATAGATACAAGAGATGTTAAGATGCTAGAATTAACTAGACTGGGCAACAGACTGGCTCTGAGCAGGGTGAGAGAGAAAGGAAACAGTGATTGAGCAAGCAAGCAACAAGCATTTAATAAATGCAGAGTGGGTACTGACTAGAAGCTGAGGTTATAAAGACAAAAATGAAACCTGTCCTGACTACAAAGAGCTTCCCTTCTACAAAAAGAAACCACACATACACACATATACAAAAATAAATATATACACAAAATAAACATAAGGATAATGGTAGGATTGCACACCTAGCCAACTGGAAAGAAGGCTGTGCCATTTTTTAGAAAAATAAAATTTGGAGGATGGTAAGGTTTAAAGGGGGAAGATGACAAGTTTCATATTGGACATCTTGGATTTTGAGCTGCAGTTGCAACATCCAGATGAAGATGTTAAGTGGGCAATTAAAAAGTAAAGAATAAGATTCAAGAGATAGATTAGTATAGATGCTTTTATAAGACACAATATAATATTTATATGATATACATGATCACAACAGATGTCAAAAGGTATATGAATGTTTAATATATCATTTACTCCCAAAACACATGATAATCTTTTAAATTTAATCTGCATTAACATTCTCTCCACATTTTCTTAAATCTAGACAATGAACAAAACAATAAAGCTAGCCCTGATTTATAGCATTTGCCCATTTTTGAAGTATAAAAGTCCAACTGAAAATTTAACAGTCAGCTATCATGAAAACCCCTGGGTTTCCTGGTTTGCTGATTACTAATATAATTGCTTTTATGATCTTCAAAATACTCCTAGAGTTGAACTTGGAAAATTTCATAATAATAGTGATTGCTATAGTAATTTAAGGGCTCCGGTTATTCTGTGAGACATCTGTTGCAAATACTATCCCTATTCTATAGATAAAAAAAACTGAAACTCAGAAAAATAGACTTGCCTGTGGTTGCACAGCTAGTACCAGAGCCAAGATATGAATTTCAGTGACAAATGGTAGATTTTTTTGAGTACAAGGGAATTTGATAAGCTATACCTAGTCCAGTTTTCATCCATTGAAGATGAGGGAAACTGAGGTACAAAAAGATTTAGCAAATTGCCTGTGGCCATGAATGTTAGTTAGTTATATAGGTACAATGGCATAAATGAAAAAATACTGAACTTGGAGCCATGAAGTCCTAGGTTCAAATCCTGCTTCTGACATTTAATTAGTAGTATGATCATTATCAAGTTAATTAATGTTTTCAACTCTGCATTTCTTCATCTGTAAAAAGAAGGTGCTGGCTGGGTGGGGGTGGAGCCAAGAAGGCAGTGTATAAGCAGGAAAACTCTGTGCACTCCCTTCATAATGACCTCAAATACCTATGAGATATGACTCTAAACAAATTAAGTGACAGAGAGAAACAAATCTCCCACTGAAGGCATCCTGGCAGGCCTAGAGGAAAGGTCCATCTCAGCATGCTGGGAGCAGAACCCAGCCCCACATGAACCCCTGGATACAGCTCCAGGGAGGCCCCAACCAGCAGCAGCTGGCAGGGACTTTGGAAGAGTGGATCACTGGCAGCGGTGGTGATTTCCAGAATTATCAACCCATAAATGCCAAAGGCAAAGTGAGAGATCATTGTGGAACTCTGTTGGAACTGCAGGGTCCAGAGCACAGTCCAGCTGTTGCCCCCAGAGTGAGAAGTGGCAGAGGCATGGCAGCTGTGCAGCCACTTCCATGTGGCTGCTTCAGTGCCCCTGGCCTGCAGATTGTAGGAGAACCAAGCAACCAGTCCAAGGGGTAATTGCTCTTGCTTTAACCTGCCTGGATCTGGATTGTGGTTTTGAGTGGAGGTTCTGGGGTGTGTGACCAGTGAGTCAGACCTTGGGGTGTCTGTAGAGAGGGCACCCATCTAATAGCTCTAGCAGCTGCAAAACCCCAAGCAACCCCAAACTCTCCTCTCTGGAAGCAGAGTTCTACTGTGGCAAAAAGCTCACAAGTCAAATAATTGAATGGCAACATGAGCAAGCAAAGGAAACAAAGAAAGCACAGCAATCAAATCTTAGATTCCTTTTTTGGGGACAAAAATAATCAAAGCATGAAACATGAGGAAGACAATGCAGTCAGAACTCCTGAACCAAAAGCTTCCAAGAAAAATATGAATTGGTTACAGGCCATGGAGGAGCTCAAGAAGGATTTTGAAAATCAAATAAGAGAGGTAGAGGAAAAGTTGGAAAGAGAAATGAGAATAATGCAAGAAAATCATGAAAAGAGAGTCAACAATCTGACTCAGTAAAATAACACCTTAAAAAATAGACTAATACAAATGGCAAAAGAGGCTTAAAAAGCCAATGAGGAGAAGAATGCCTTAAAAAGCTGAATTTGCCAGATGGAAAAAGAATTTCACAACCTGACTGAAGAGAATAATTCCTTCAGAATTAATTGGAGCAAATGGAAGCTAGTGACTTTATGAGAAACCAAGATACTATTAAACAAACCCAAACAAATAAAAAAAATAGAAGGCAATGTGAAATATCTCATTGGAAAAACCACTAACCTGGAAAATAGATCCAGGAGAGATAATGTAAAAAATTATTAGACTACCTGAAAGCCATGATCAAAAAAAGAACCTAGAAATCATCATTCTCAAGGAAAATTACCCTGATGTTTTAGAACCAGAGGGCAAAATAAAGGTTCAAAGAATCCACTGATCACCTCCTGAAAAAGATCCCAAAAAGAGAACTCCTAAGAATATGATAGCCAGTTTCTGGAGTTCCCAGATCAAGGAGAAAATATTACAAGCAGCCAGAAAGAAACAATTTTAATATTGTGGAAACACAATCAGGATAACACAGGATCTGGCAGCTTCTACACTGAAGGATCAAAGGTTTTGGAATATAATATTCTGGAGGTCAAGGGAGCTGGGATTAAAACCAAGAATCACTTACCCAGCAAAACTGAGTATCATGTTTTAAGAGAATGAGTCAACCTTACTTTCATTGAATTTGTCTTAAGGAGGGAATAGTATACATACTAAATTGGGTATCTTACCCTATGGGAAAGTAGGAGGGGAAGGGGATAAGAGGAGCAATGACAGAAGGGAGGGAAGATTGGGAGGAGGGTAATTAGAAGCACACATTTTTGAAAAGCAACAGGGTCAAAGTAGAAAATAGAATAAGTGGAGGGCAGGATGGGATGGAGGGAAATATAGTCAGTCTTTCACAATATATCCACTATGGAAATGTTTTGCATAACGACATGTATAACCGATATTGAATTGCTTATCTTCCCAGTAAGGGTGGGTGACAAGGGAGGAAGGGAAAGAATCTGGAATTCAAAGTTTTAAAATCAAATGTTTTTTTTTTAATTACTATTTTTTAACATGCAATGGGGAAATAAGATATGCAGGCACTGGGGTAAGGAGATCCATTTTGCCATCCTGGAAAGTCAGAGCAGGGGATGGAGGAGGATATAGGAAAGAGCAGATTGGGGGAGGGGGTATTCAGTGGGATAGCTGTTTTTGGGTGGTGGGTAGGGGAAAGAAGGGGAGAAAATTTGTAACTCAAAATTGGAAATAAATGTTATAAACAAAAAATAAACATAAAACTTAAAAAATAAGGTGCTGGTTTAGAAGACCTCAAAGGTTTTCTGCAGCTCTAAATCTATTATACAGCAAGAATGTTTATCCAGGATTCCTAGTCTGGTGCTACTTCCACAATAGCACATACAACATTTGATGAAGTCCATTTCATCAAATATATGTTATATTCTTGAGTATTTTGATCGCCTAACATATTTTCTTAACATTCACTTTTTTAAAATGTTGAGTTCTAAATTATTTCACTCCCTCCTGCCCTCCCCCATCTACTGAAAAGGCTAGCAATGTGGTAGCAATTATACATGTGAAGTCACAAAAAACATATTTCTATATTAGCCAGCTTGCAAAAAAAATCAATAAAAATTAGAAACATAGAGAAATTGAAAAAGTATGCTTCAATCTCCTCAGAATCCATCATATCTTCCTATGGAGATGGATCATATTTTTCATCATAGGGCCTTTGGAATTGTTTGATTATCATTACAATACTGTTATTATTCCTTTTTCTTCCATCTTTTTCGGATACAGACCTAGTAGTGGTATTCCTGGGTCAAAGAATATAAATAGTTTTATAGCCTTAGGGCATGATTTCAAATTATTCTCCAAGAATGATTGAACCATTTCTTACAACTTTAGCAACAGTGTGTTAGTAAATCTATTTTTCCACCTTTCCTCCAACATTTATCATTTTCCTTTTCTGTAATGTTAGCCAATGTATGATTATAAAGTAGTACCTCAGAGTTGTTCTAACTTGCATTTCTCTAATCAATAGTAATTTAGAGCATTTTTTCATGTAATTATTGATAGTTGATTTCTTCTTCTGAAAATTGCCTGTTTATATCCTTTGACCACTTAGCAATTGGAGAATGGCTCTTATTTTTATAAATTTGACTTGTCTCCCTATATATTTGAGAAATGAGGACTTTATCAAAGAAACTTCCTATAAAAATTTTTCCCTGGTTTTCTGCTTCCCTTCTATTTTAGCTGCTTTTTGTCTGTGTAATCAAAATTATGCATGTTGTTTCCCATCATTCTCTCTCTCTCTCTTGTTTGGTCATACCCTCTTACCTTATTCTTATATCTGACAGTTAAACTATTCTATATTCCCCTAATTTACTTATAGCACCCTTTACATTTAAATCATTTATCCATTTTGAGCTTAGTATATGGGATGAGACATTGATTTATTCCTAGTTTCTGCTACATTGCTTTCCACTTTTTCCAGAAATTTTTGTCATATGGTAATTGCTCCAAAAGCTTGAATATTTGGATTTATCAAACCCTAGATTATTATAGTAATTTTCTGACACCTGTGTATTGTTTACCTAATCTATTTCATTGACACACCACTTTATTTCTTAGCCAATACCAGATTGTTTTCATGATTATGGTTCTGTACTACAATTTGAAATCTAGTGCTGCTAGACTGCCTTCCTTCACATTTTTTTCATTAATTCCCTTGTTATTCTTTTTTTTTTTTTTTTTTGCCTTTTGGAGGGCAATTGGGGTTAAGTAACTTGCCCAAGGTCACACGGCTAGGTTTTTGTTTGTGTGTGCGTTAAGTGTCTGAGGCCAGATCCAAACTCAGGTCCTTCTGACTCCAGGGCCGGCGCTCTACTCACTGCACCACCTACCTGACCCCCCTTGTCATTCTTGACCTTTTGTTCTTCCTGATTAACATCGTCATTACTTTTTTAACTCTATAAGATAATTCTTTAGTACTTTGATTGACATGGCATTAAATAAGTAGACTAATTTAGATAGAATTGTCGATTTTATTATATTGACTCAGCCAACACATGAGTAGTGAATATTTCTTCAGTTGTTTAGATCTGTCTTTATTTGTGTGAAAAGCATTTTGTAATGATATTCATAAACCTGAGGTTTGTGCTGGCAGGTAGACTCCCAAGCATTTTATAATATATATAGTTATTTTAAATGGAATTTCTCTTTCTCTCTTTTCCTGCAGGATTTTGTTAGTAATATATTATCATTTTTGAAGAGGTTATTTTCTTTTTAATGATCTTCCAAAATCAACCACCAATCAATCACCAACACTTATTAAGTACCCCTTTGTGCCAAACACCATGCCAGGCATTGGTGAAACAAATAAAAAGAATGAGATAATCCCTACTCTTGAAGAGCTTACTTTCTAATGGGGATACATATATATATATATATATATATATATATATATATATATACATGTATATGATATAAAATGATATATGTTATTTAAAAATATCTTTCCAAGTTTGTATATGTGTATACACACACATACATATGTACGTACAAATGCATATGTATATGTGTATATATAATCACATGTGTGTTTGTATTATATGCATACATGTAAGCATATGTAGATGCAATTATATAACACAAACACATGTGTGTGTATGTGTATATACACATGAAATACACATGTGTATACACACATACACACACATATACATATGCCAAATGAAGATAAAGAGAGTACTCTAAAATGTTATGAGGTCATTCCCTGCATTCCTTTCCCCCCTGCTTCTTCTGGAAGACCTGCTTGCTTTAGAAGATACCAGCTACAATATGAGTACTTTTATGTATTATATCACTTGTTTTGCTTCCCTCATAGTGCTTTTGAAGTAAATCAATTTCATAATATCAAGTTTAGGTCCTGGAATGCACATCCTATTGTAGTAATAAACAGATATTTATCCATTGTGACAGCCAATGCTGCTTTCAGCTTATTCTCATTATCGTGCTGGAAAGTAAACATTTTAAGCCTCCCTAGCTTCTGTAAGACTTCATCTATTTTACAGCCAATATACTCTCTAGCATATCTATTCTCAACCAGTACAGTGCTTCTTTTAAAAAGCAGCAATACAACTAGCCGAAGTGTACTCATCAAGTTAATAATTTCTCCTGCCCACTCATTTATTCACCACCAGATAGTGCCACAAGTTATATTGATTTGTTGATTTTTCTCCCTCTTGGCCTGGAATCTTTTGTCCATTTATATTCAGACTTCCCAAAAACAGTTTCTTCAAAGAATGTCACCTGGGCAAACAGTAAAATGATATATGTTATTTAAAAATATCTTGCAAGTTTGCATTTTTTGGTTATTTGATAGCACTGTTCCCAAAGAAGATTACAGTTTCTGAAAGGGCTATAATAGTTTTCTTCCATCTCATTCACAAACTAAGCAACTGAGAGTCTTAGGAAGGTAGCTATTAGCAAAATATGGTTCCTTGGAGATGCCGATTGGACAAGTCCTCTGTGATAAAGCAGTGGCAAGAAGAGGACTTTGAGAATAAGACCAAGAATGATAGAACAAGATCTCCTCCCTTTTTCCTATCCCCCCCTTAATTACACCACAAAGGAATCTTCACATCCACAGGAAACTTGTCAGATACAGAGATACATCTGTTTCTCCTAGCAGCACCTACAAATGGACATTTCAACAGTATTTGGAATTTTATTTTTCTCAGAATAATTTACAGGGTGTAAATGTTTCCATACACTCAAAGTAGGTCTCAGTATTTTGCTACAGAACAAAACTAAGTATAGTTTAATGATATAATCTATAACAATAATATAGCTGAGGTATAAACACAAAGCTACATCATGTACCAGTTAATAATGGCACCTACTACCTTGCTCTTCCCTTCATCCAGGAGAGTTAGAAACAGCTTCCCAAAGCAAGATGGCCTCACTTCTCTGCTGAGGTTCAGTGGGTGATTGTGGCAAAAGATATTAGATTAGTAGGAATTGCAACTTGAAAATTGTAAGAAAATATGTTGATACGCCTAAAATATATTTAATGTTATGAATTTAGATTAATTTAAATTCTTTTTCTTGAAATAAAGAACCCTGCTTTCATCTCTTTGGGATCTCAGGGTCTCAGGAGTGGGTTCCAAATTCCCTTCAACCCCAAATCTCTATACTTGTCCTAATACCTCTCTAGTTTACATGTTGGAGTAAAGTGACTAAGAAGCCCTTTGGGAAAAGCTATCAAAATAGGTGTCTGCTACTTCTAGGTTTTTGTCCATTCACTGTTTTTAAGGCCTAGTCAGGAAAACAGTTTCTTTCTTAATAATTACCAAGAGGAAACCAAAAGGAAGGCATTGCTTCCTTCTCTCCCAAATAGACAACACACACTTGAAAGTGGGGCCATATCTTCCCTCTCTTTGTGTTCTTCATAGTGCCTTGTAGGACAGGGATCAGAGTTATAATTTCATTAGTGTAGGAATTTCCTGATGAAGAAACTCCTTCCACCATTAAAGGTCACCAACTTCTCTGCAACTTCGATTCTTAGAGAGCTGTCTAAGTTTCCTGATGAGGGTTATAAACATGTGTTAAACATTCTGGAACTTTAACCCAGGTCTCTTGGCTTTGAGGCTCACTCATTGTCCATTATGCCATACTATTTCTGCTAAATAGCTGATAAATATTTGCCCACTGATTTGAGTGGATTGTTTTACAAAAATGGCATTGCCACCTAGCATTAGTATTATTCTTTCATTTGAAAGATAAAATTTTCCATAAAAATCATTCCTTTTGTAGCTTTTAGAAATAATTATTGGGGAACTAAAAGTGGGGTAGTAATATGTGAGTGGCTTTACCTTTTCTTAGACTCATATAGAATGCTAAAGGTAAAAAATAAGGTAATTTCAACAAATTCATAATCAATTCAACTCAATTCAATACAATAAACATTTATTAAGTATCTACCGTGTGCTGGGCACTATGCTAAGTATTGGGAATACAAATAAGAAAAAGAAAGATGGTCCCTGCCATCAAGGAGCTTATAATCTAGTGGAGAAAGTAAGAAAAGATGGAGGGAGCAGAGGGTACCAGGCAGGAGGGCGTGATGACTGCGGAGTCAAAACCAATAGAGAAGCTGGAGTGAAGGGAAGAATTGGCTGGGAATCAAGACTTCTATAAAAGGAAGCTTTCGGAGGAGGTTTTTGCTCTGTCCTCCAGCGCTCCAATCAAAGAAGCAGAGGTAAGTAAGGGTGCTGAAAAGATATTCAACAACCATTTGTTAAACATCTTACATGTGGCAGACACTGTTTTAGGAACTAGGGACATGAAAAAAAAATGAAAATAGTCCCTTTCCTTAAGAGGGAAAACATTGTCCCCATGTTACTGGGGGAAAGCTACAGATGTACACAATCAAGTAAATACAAAGCCATCATACACATGTATACACACAAATACACACATGTGTATAAATACACACACATATATAAATATACACATACACAAGTGTATATGTGTGTGTATATACATCTGTAAATTTCTAGAAAATATCTATTTGTAAATGTGTACGTATACACACGTGTGTGTCTGTGTGTCTGTGTACGGTGCCAAGACCTTTACAATTATTTTTGAGTAAGACAACATTGGGAAATAGAGCCATAACAATGAGTGAAGATGAGAACAAACCCTGACCTGGAACTCTTACAGGAACATGATTCAAAGCTGAATTGGGACTATTTGGGTGAGGATAAGAGAGGTCGCCTAAAAGTAGATAAAGGGATCTCTTGTATTTTTTTTTTGACCTGAGTAAATAGAAATCTATGTTATTTTGAAGTCTTGGGAACCAGAGGGTTTAAGAAGGAAAATTGATAGCTAACCTTAAAGGAAAACAAGAAACTAAAAGTCTGTTCCTACACTTGGGTAGGAGAGATAAAACAAAGAAGTTTAGATATCTCCAAAATGTAACCTTGGCAGCTAGGTGGTACAGTTGGTACACCAGTCATGAAAGACCTAAATTCAAATCTGGCCTCAGGCACTTACTAGCTGTGTGACCCTAGGCAAGTCACTTAACCCTGTTTGCCTCAGTTTCCTCATCTGTAAAAATAAACTGGAAAAAGAAAAGGCAAATCAGTTTGGTACCTTTGCCAAGAAAAAACTAAATGGAGTCACAAAGAGTCAGACATGGCTCAAAAGACCAAACAAAGTGTAACCCAGCACTTCGTGTCAGTAGGGACATTGACACATAAGTTAGAATCCTGAATCCTTAAGAGGTGACCAGAGAGCCACAATGTACCAATTTTTCTGGCATTTGCCTGACTTTCCCCATGACCAGACTGGCCTTCTTTTCAATTAAATAGCACAAGAGGCTAAACACTGGAAGAGACACTGGGTATCGTGAGGCTTCGTCTTGGCTCTGTCAGTAAGTCATTCATTGCACAGAGCAGGAGACATCTGAAAGGCCTTATCTTCCCTTTGTAAGAGAAAGACTCGCCAACTTCACAAGAGGCTAGCAGTGAAGATTTTTATTTGTTTAGCAAACATTGAAATAAAATAAACACATTTCTCTGATGTTTCTTTCTTCTAGGCTAATATGTTGCCAGAATAATGAACACTCATGAACAATCAGAATAGTCTATAGGATCAAGGCACACATGTCAGTAACTAAGCCAATAATACTTTCCAAGGCCTCAGTGAGAAACCCTTAATACTGGCTTCTGTAGTAATACTGATTCTCTAATCCACCAGCCCGAAATGAAAGCTGCTTCTCTGGCAGTCCTTCATTAGATCCTTAGAAAACAGGGCCCACGCTGGGCTAGTTTTATGGAACTTAATTTCAGGCACAAATAGAATCTCCATTTGCTTATGATGAAGTCTCCTCTCTGATGTCCCTATGAATTTTGTAAATGTTTAAAATGTACTGGGTAAAATTTCAATACCTCCCTCTAACCTTGCAAGGTGAGTGTAATTAATTGAGTGTGTTGGGCTCTTATTCCTTTCCCAGCTATCAGGCACTAAGGGTAATTATGGGAAGGGGGGTGGTGGTGCTACTTAGAAAAAAAAAAAAAAACCACTGACTGACCCAATCTGGAGACAGGCTTCATCAACTGTGACTTCTTCTCCTTTCCTCTCCTCATCAGACCAATTCAGAACCCATTCCCCAAGTCTCTCCTATTGCCTAAATATTGACACAGACTAATGGATGGATCTTCTTCTAAGTTATACCAATCTTCCCAGAACACAGAAGCATGACATCACTCCCCAGAACCAGACATGAGTAAGCCTTCTCTAAGGGAAACAGAGGAATGGATATTATCACTATCAAAGTGGCAGGGTAGCTGGAGCTGTAAAAGTAAGAAGGCAGTGTAGTTACTTTCAATAAACTCTAAGAGTTGCCCCACTCTTATTTTGAAGCTTCCTATATGTAGATAGCTTACAAAAGAAACAGGCATTGGGGTGGCTAGGTGGCACAGTGAATAGAGCGCCGGCCTTTAAGTCAAGAGGACCTGAGTTCAAATCCAGCCTCAGACAACACAAAAACTAGCCGTGTGACCTTGGGCAAGTCACTTAATCCCAATCACCCTGCCTTCCCTGCTCCAAAAAAGACAAAAACAAACAAATAAACATACACATTCCTCAGCCCCATATTTAAAGCCCTCCACAGTACAAGTCCCAGCTACTTTTCCAGTATTACTATGGTTTATTTCCATTTGCATCCTGCCTGTTTCAGCCAAAATTGTCATGCTAGCTATTCCTTCACAGAACACTGACTCTCCTTCCTGCATGTCTCTGGTACAGGTAGTGAGTCCCCCATGCCTGGAGAGGCATCCAGCGATGCTCTTACCTAATAGAATTCTGGGCTCAGGAACATCTCAGCTGCCACATTCTGACTTCCCAGATCCCATTTCCTATCTCATTCTTAGTGTTTTTCCCTCTTGAAATGACTTCATATCACTTTGTGCATAGTTTCAATTCATTTATCTGTGAGTTCACTTGTGTGTTGTATCTGTCCAATAGAATA
The DNA here is from genome assembly GCA_011680675.1 of Gymnobelideus leadbeateri. Classification (NCBI taxonomy): domain Eukaryota; kingdom Metazoa; phylum Chordata; class Mammalia; order Diprotodontia; family Petauridae; genus Gymnobelideus; species Gymnobelideus leadbeateri. The sequence continues at coordinate 177,614 of WOXC01007860.1, read as the reverse complement.
TAAGCTCTCTGAAGGCAAAGACAAGTCGATTTTTGTTTATTTCTGTTGTTGTTGTTATTTTATTTTGTATTTTACCCTAGAGCAAACACCAGTCACTTAATAAATGTTGAACTGAATTGGCCTCTGGCTTCCTCTTTGGCTAGTAGGGTTCATCATCTATGAAGAAGTGAGAGTGAGAAAGTCAGTTCTTCATTTGGAATGGTGTGGCTACGGGAGTTTGGGGCCCCTGAATGATTGTCTCTTGCATGTGTGCCCCAACAATTCATGTTTTCAGGAAAGTCATAGGTGCCAGGCAATGCTACATGCTTCCCTGGGTTTTCAGTCTAGGCACAGAGAACTTCACAAGGGTTTGAGGGACAATGACTCCATCAACAAGCTCTGTTCTTAACCACACCGTGCTCTCTAGGTACAACCAACCAGTATGTTTGTCAGCCTCCTCTGTTGTATAATATGTGGGAGGTTGCGGGGGATTAGGAGGAAGGCTATATACTCTGTTAAACACCCACATGCCTATCTCAAGGGGATATTCTTTGATGCCAATCTACATTGTCAAGACGTAAAGGATAAAGGAAACAGCTTGACAAATTCTCTAAATTTAGTACTTTCTAACTGAAAACTACCTAGTACATATCACTAGGAAACTGCTTACAGGACAAGGATATATGGTGAGGCAAAGCGGGGCACAAAGGCTTCTCACAACATGACTGCAGCTAGAACATTCTGCCCCAGTTGGACCATCTAATTATGCAAGGAGATGTAAATAAAAGAGAGGAAGACAAGAGGAGATTAGTGGGCAAGAGTTATAAGGAAGGATTTAAAGAGTTATACAAAGAAAATTATTTAAAGGCATTAGAAGGCATAGACTCTGGCCTACAAATAAATTAAGAATCTAAACACAATTGGGAAGAAAAAAATAACTTAGTGTGGCTCAAAGAAATGTTCTTAATGTGAGGATCATTTTTATATTAGAATGTGTTAGGTACCAGATATCAAGGGAAAACAAATATGTCAATGGTCCAAATAGTATTTAGACCACTAGGCCCGGAGTCAGGAAGACATGAGTTCAAATCTGGCCTCAGACACTTATTAGCTGTGTGATCCTGGGCAAGGCACTTAACCCTGTTTGCCTCAGTTTCCTCACGTGTAAAGTGATTTGGAGAATGTAAGAGCAAAGTACTCTAGTATCTCTGTCAAGAAAACCCCAAAATGGGGTCATGAGAAGTTAGATATGACTCAAACAACTGAACAAGAAGTCCACCTCCTAAATATTGTTCCTTCTGACTAATAGAAGGTATTCTTAATAAATAAAGCTAGAAAGAACCTTAGTAGTCAGTCATCGAGTCCAATCCTTTAATTTTAAAGATGAGGAAACTGAAGCCCAGAGAGACGGAGTGATTTTCCCAAGGCCACACAAAGAGTAAATGGTCAAAGTGCAATCTGACCTTAATTTATCTGACTCCAAATACAGTATTCTTTCCATTACGCCATGCTGCCACTGATGCAAATTTCATCTCCAAAGTAAAGTAGCATAAATAAAAGATGCAAAAATGAAGAGAAAAAAGAAAGTGCCAACAACTCTCAATATAGAAGAAAATGGAGGAGAAGAAGAAGGAGAAGGAGAAGGAGAAGGAGAAGGAGAAGGAGGAGAAGGAGAAGGAGAAGGAGGAGGAGGAGGAGAAGAAGGAGAAGGAGAAGGAGAAAGAGAAGAAGAAGAGAAGGAGGAGAAGGAGGAGGAGGAGGAGGAGGAGGAGGAGGAGAAGAAGAAGAAGAAGAAGAAGAAGAAGAAGAAGAAGAAGAAGAAGAAGAAGAAGAAGATGATGATGATGATGATGATGATGATGATGATGATGATGATGATGATGATGATGATGATGATGATGGTGATGATGATGGTAATGACGACGACGATGATATATTGATTCGGAGGATATACAATTCTTCCATACCATTCACAGAGTTTACTGTTATGGGTCTTGATTATTTTGGATTGCTATTCTCACTCATAAAATGAAGTACAAAACTGAAGTTGCTTTCCCAATAACTCAGCCCTAAGTACAGAATGAGTCTGAATAGAAGCAAAGTAGCTTGTCTAGAGTAAATTGCCAGAATTACCACAATTCTTCTTTTGGCACTGAGTGTATAAATTAGGAGGAAAGGGGAGGCTAGGTGGCACATTGAATAGAGAATGGGCCTTGGAGTCAGAAGGACCTGAGCTCAAATCAGGCTTCAGACATTTGACACACTTACTAGCCATGTGATTTTGGGCAAGTCACCACCCCAATTTCCCTCAGAAAAAATAAATAAATAAACAAACAAATAAATAAATTCTGAGGAAAGCCCTCGGATGGAAGAGTGGGAAAAGAGGATATGGAAAGAAAGAGAATCAAGGAAATAATTCAATTAACAAATCCTCTACTTTCATTCTCCTTGCTTGCATCTCCAGGTCTTAGCACAGTACCTGGAACAAAGTAAATATTTAATAAATGTTCATTTGCTCTTTTATTCCTCTTCCCCTTTTTCCTTCCTTCCTTCCTTTCCCCAACACCTTCCTAAAATGTCCTGTTTCCCAATGCTTCAACTAGTCAATAAAACATATATTACATAGCTAGGTAGCACAGTGGATAGAGCACTGAACCTGGAGTCAGGAAGACCTGACTTCAAATCTAGCCTCAGATATTTACTAGCTATGTGACCCTGGGCAAATCACTTGACATCATTTGCCTCAGCTTCTTCATCTATAAATGAAGAAAATGGCTAACCTCTCTAATATTCTTGCCAAGAAAACATCAAATAGGGGTCATAAAGAGTTGAACATGACTGAACAACAAAAACAAGTACTATTTGTCAGGTACTATGAAACAAAATGATCCTCAAAGTTGGAATAAATGGACTGGAAGGGATTTATAGCAGGGATTTTATTGGTTTGATACCTCATAATGTAAATGTAAACTTAATTTTAGGTATTAAAGGAGCTTATATAAGGAATATATAAGGAATAAGATGTAAAATCTACTTTAAAAATTATATAAATGTTATCAATTACATTATTATCAATAGAAATATAACAACGTATTTATTATATGGCAAAATATCAATGTCTTGTTTACGTCAACTATATTTCCCCGAAGCAGAGAGAGATTAAGTGATTTGCTCAGGGTCATACAACTAGTAAGTATCTGAGGCTGGAATTGAATTCAGGTCTTCCTGACTATAGGCTATCTACTGCAGACAGATAAGTACACTATCTACTGTGCCACCTGGCAAAACCAATCAACAAACAGATAACTTTGACATTATAGTCTATATTCTACAATGGTGTGCCCCCAGTCTCTGCAAAGGAGGAGGAGAAAGGGGAAGACTTTCTCTTATATTTCTTCTTTGGAGCCATGTTGGGTCATTATAATTTTGCAGCCTTCCATTTCATGATTGGAGTACTTAAAAAAAATTAAGCCTGACCTGCATGGAAAAATGAAACTGAATTGATTAGAAAATTATAGTAATACCTTGGGAATTTTTTTTCTTTTTTAATTCTATTTACATTCTTAGGGAAGTTTGGGGTTGTTGTGATTATTTTTAGCTTTTTGCTTGCTCTCAGAGGAAGAATATGTTTTCTGAAACCATCACAAAAATGAAAACAAACATAAAAAATATATGTATACTTTAATATTTAAAGGACATATGAATTTATTGGTCAGGGCACTCTCTCCACCAATACAGAGCAGACATCACTGGGCTTCAGTAGATAGTCAATGAGAGCATCTGTGGCTAGAAAACATACTACCTTGCAGATAACATAATAATGAATACCTTACATACCAGGGATGAATTCTGAACCTTTGTAAAATTGCAAAAAGAAATATTCTAAGTTCTTCAATCATTTTCCTAATGGAATCCTTTTGCATGCTCACATCAAGTATGCCCATTTACTACACAAATTAAAGTATAGAAATAACTGTATTGATTTTTTTTATGATCCAGATTCATCTGATGTCAAATTCCACACTATAGAAGATAACTTCATAATAAGTTTCAGGGCACCAAAACCATCACTACTTTGGGCTCAGTTATCAGAATACTTCTGCTGAAAACTGTTTTTTTATATAAAAAAAATCCATACCCAACCAAGTGTCTTGCATATAGTCAGCCTTGGTAATCAATTGATCAATAGGCAACTATTAAGTTTCTGCCATATGAATGGGGTTTATTAATAAGTGCTAGACAGATGAATAAAGTGAGTTGAGTGAATGAAATGTCCATGTAGCTCTCCTAGTTTTCAAGGTCAGATGATATATGTAATACACCATGGTAAACTAAGTTGATATTCTTTATCTATAATCTGAAGTTTAAAAGGCAAGAAAATGATTAAATATGTCAGTAGAGTTTTTCTGAATTCTTACCTCCATTAAGACAAATAGTGCTGCAAAGAACAGGAGGGTGGCCCATTCCACTCTGTGTAGTATTATCTCAAAGTCGTGAATGTCAGCTAACACTAGTAACCAGATAGCCCCCAGAATCGCAATCCATCCTGAAAAATAAGTGAATGTATCAGTAACCCTAACCCTCAATGATTCACAAAGCAGAAAAGAATAATTTTCTATTTCTGGGTAATTGTTTTTAATAAAGGAGGGTTATTTGAAAACAAAGTAAAAATGAGAAAGTAGGCAATTATCCAAATAAATTATTCAGGACCTATGAAGTACTTTTGTCCCTGTTATTGGACAAGGGAGGTGCAAAAGACCACTGGGTCTGAGTTATGTGGGGTGCCACTTAAATATTAAAGGATTATTTGCAATTTTTTCTTTAAAAAATGGACAGTTGTATATGTAATTTGATTCCAATTTATTACATGTGTATGCTTTCTTCCTCAGGAATATTAAAAAGCAGAATATTTTCATAATTTAGAAAACGAATGAAAATGAGTTTCCTCTGATGACAATTAGTCTATAATAATGAAAATGAGTATATCCAATAGTAATTAGTATGTCCTATTAACTGTGTTCCATGGATTTGGAAGAAACATTGAAACCAATCTCTGTCTCTACATAATGATATACAATACCTACCCAGTTTTATTTCCATTCTCCAACAAACACTCTCTACTCTAGTCAGGTTGGTCTCCACCCTACTGGGAACATCACACTCAGCATTTCACCTTCCCTAATGCTAGTTCTTCCTCCTAGAATATCTTCAGTTTTCCACAAAGTATCCAAACCCTATCCATTCTTCAAGGTCCAGCTCAAGAAGTGCCTCCTCTGGTAGAAATAGGACTTCCACAGGGCTCTGGCTTCCACCTCCTCCAATTCATGTAAAAGGTGACTTTGAAGAAACTTTGGAGCTACAGAACACACAAAATGACACAGAGATGCTAACCTCCCACTGAGGAAAGCTCAGCAGGGTGGCAGGAAGGGGCCAGCTCAGCACTCTGGGAGCTGACCCCAGCCCCATGGGAGCGCAAGGTTTTAGACTCAGGGTGGGCCTGACAAATCACCTGCCGGAGGGACTCAGATCACCAGCACCTATGGCAATTTCCAGAATTATCAACACATAGATACTAAGAACAAAATGAGAGGGTGGAGGTCCTGGGGTGTTCGACCAGCTTGCTAGAGCATGTGGAGGTTTCAGAGAGGGCACCCAACTAATACCTTCAGCAGCTAAGAAAACCCCAGCAATTGGGACAAAACTCCCCTGTCTGGTAGCAGAGTACAATTGTGGCAAAAAGCCCAAAAATCAAGTAATTGAGTGGCAATATGAGCAAATGAGGGAAGCAAAGCAAGCAGAGAAACCCAACTTTACACTCCTATTTTGGGGACGAAAATACAGGAGGAAAACAGTGAAGTCAGAATTCCTGCACCAAAAGCTTCCAAGAAAAATACGAGCTGGTTACAGGCCATAGAGGATCTTAAGAAGGATTTTTAAAAGCAAATAAGAGAAGTGGAGGAAAAATTGGGAAGAGAAAAGAGAACAATGCAAGAAAATTATGAAATGAGAGTCAACAACCTGACTGAAGAAAATAACACCCAAAAAATAGACTAACTCAAATGGCAAAAGAGTCTCAAAAATGTAATGAGAAGAATGCCTTAAAAAGCCAAATTTGTCAGATGGAAAAAGAAAAAGTTCACTGAAGAGAATCATTCCTTCAGAATTATACTGGACCAAATGGAAGCTAGTGACTTGATGAGAAATCAAGATACTATTAAACAGATCCAAACAAATGAAAAAATAGAAGAAAGTGTGAAATATCTTATTGGAAAAACCACTGACCTGGAAAATAGATCCAGGAGAGATAATTTAAAAATTATTGGACTACCTGAAAGCCATGATCAAAGAAAGAACCTAGAAATCATCCTTCAAGAAATTCTCAAGGAAAAATACCCTGATGTTTTAGAACCAGAGGGCAAAATAGAGTTTGAAAGAATCCAGAGATTACTTCCTGAAAAAGATCCCAAAAAGAAAACTCCTAGGAATATTATAACCAGGTTCCAGAATTCCCAAATCAAGGAGAAAATATTACAAGCAACCAGGAGGAAATAATTTGAATATTGTGGAAACACAATCAGGATAACACAGGATCTGGCAGCTTCCATACTGAGGGATCGAAGGGCTTGGAATATGATATTCTGGAGGTCAAAGGAGCTGGGATTAAAACCAAGAATCACCTACCCAGCAAAACTGAGTATCATGTTTCAGGGAAAAATATTGTCATCCAGTGGAATAGAGCACTTTCAAGCATTCTTGAGGAAAAATCCAGAGTTGAATAGAAAATTAGGCATTCAGATACAAGAAGCAAGAGAAGCATGAGAAGGTAAATAGGGAAAAGAAATCATAAGGAACTCATCAAAGTTGAACCATTTACATTCCTACATGGAAAAATGATAATTCTAACTGATGAAACTTTTCTCAGTGTGAGAATAGTTGAAGGGAATAGAAATGTACACACACACACACACACATACACACACACACACACATATATACATATACACACATATATGTCTATATAGGAGGACATATGGGCATATGAATACATATGTGAATGTATGTGTGTATATATATATATGTACAGGTATACATAGAGGGCACAGGACCAATTTAATAGGAAGGGATGACACTTAAAAGGTGAAATTAAGAGGTAAGAGAGGAATATAATGAGAGGAGATGGGGAGACACAGAATGGGGCAAACTATCTCATATAGAAGAGGCAAGGGAAAATGCTTACAATGGAGGGGAAGAACAGGAAGGCAAAAGGGAATGGGTCAACCTTATTCTCATTGATTTTGGCTTAGGGAGGGAATGACATGCACACTAAATAGGGTATCTCACCCTACAGGAGAGTAGAGAGGAAGGGGATGAGAGGGGGGATGATGGAAGGGAAGGAAGGCTGGGGGGAGGGAAGTTGGAAGCACCCACTTTTGAAAAGGGACAGGATCAAGGTGGGAAGTGGACCAGGTGGAAGGTGGGATGGGAAGGAGGGAAATATAGTCAGTCCTGTACAATATATCTACTATGATAATGTTTTGCATAGCTACACATGTACAGCATATACTGAGTTGCTTATCTTCCTTTTAAAATCAATGCCTGGTACATGATCAGTGCTTAGGAAACAATCCTCTTGCCCCCCCCCCCCCTTTCTCTCTCTATCTATCTCTATCTCTCTGTCTCCCTTTCTCCTTCCCTCCCTCCCCCTCCTCCCTGGTACTCTGTCTGTCTTACCAATATGGCCTAAGGCAAGTCATTTAACCTCAGCAGTTAGTTCATTAATTTGTAAAATAAGATAGCTGGACCAGATAGTTTCTAAGGTCCCTACCAGCTCATATATCTAAGATCCCAATGATTATATAATGAGTTGCTAGGTGGTGAAGTGAATAGAGTGCTGGGCCTGGAGTCTGGAAGACTCATCACCTTCCTGAATTCAGATATGACCTCAGATACTTACTAGCTGTGTGACGTTGGACAAGTTACTTAACCCTCTTTGCCATTTTTCTCATCTGAAAAATGAACTGGAGAAGAAAAAGGCAAACTACTCCAGTAATCCTTGCAAAAACAAACCAAAACCCAAAACCCAAATAGGGTCATGAAGAGTTGGAAATAAGTGAAAAATCACTAAACACATAAAGTATATGATACTTCTTGATAATGATGTTTGCTTTGTCCCTTTTGCAATTAAGAAGTTTGTCCTAATGTTTGATGAGGTAGGCTTTTTTTCTAAAATAAATATGAAAACAATCTCAGATGCTATCTTTTGAGATTCTGAAAAAGACAAAATATTTCCTCAATTTTTAAGGACACTTTAGCATTCATAAATCTATCATATAAGTAGGTATATATATATACATATATATATATATGCACATACATATATTACATATAACAGTTAAAAGAATTAGTAATAATTTTATAAGAACTCAAGCTATGAAAGTTTTATTCTAAAACTCATTTCTCTATATTCTATTTGTTCTACCATTTTGGGATGCCTATATTTCCCTAGACAGAGAACATCTTCTTCTAGCCTTATGTCAGACACAAAGCACTTTACAAATTCCACTTGAATTCCCATAACTTCAAACTCTATATTCAGACTGTTTTGTCTTACCACCTAAGCTCTCAACAATAGTCAGCAAGTCATTGAAGTCTTATTTTTTTTTTCGTCATACAAGCCGCAGTTTTTCCTTTCATTTCAGGTCTAGAACCTGATGCTGGCTTGCTGCTGACATGTCAGCCACAGAGGGTCTGCTCCTTTCACAGAAGAGCAAAAAAGGACTTGCTTCAGCTATATACCTGGTAATAATCCCTCTGGCTTTTATCATGGACTACACATTCTGTGCTCACTTGACTCCTTAATAACATTGGTGGGGGGGAAAGAGTAAGAGGTGTCAGTGAAACTGTAGGTGTTAACATTGCAATTTCCAGCCTCACACTCTATTACAATTTCTTAACTGAATTGTTGGGTTTTTCAGCTTAATATACCACTTATTACTCTTCTTGGAAGGAAGAAAAATGGTCTCTGCAAAAAGAGATAGACAAAGACTAAAATATAAAATAGCGTTTAAAATCGCAGGCACCTCAAAATGATAACCAGAGAATTACATTTATTGGATGCTGTTCCCATTAAAGTATTTCCCACTTAACCATGATGCCTTCATCAGCAGCTCTTCCACCCTCAAGGAGAAACTGTGGCAAATAATCACATCTTTCTTCCTCTATATTTCCAATGGGACCCAGTTTGAATAAAGAACAGAGGGCTAGACATGGGCCTCCAAAAGCAAAGGGAGTAGGAATAGGGAGTGTTGAAAATGAACTAAAAAATACAGCACAATAGTTAAGATTTTTGGCTTCACCATATGTCAAAAAAGAGAGAAATTTTTTTAATATCTATTAATTGAAACCAGCTCCAGAATATTTCTTGCTTTTAAAGCTGTAGTCTCAGAATTATATAATACAATTTGCATAGACTCATAGAATCACAGATGTAGAAAAGACCTCAGAGTTCATGCCAATTTCTCACTCTAAACAAGAATCCCTTCTTCAACATTCCTGATAGTTGGTTATTCACCTCATGCTGGAAGACCTCTTGATAGGAATCAGGAGGTTCATCTTCCTGAATTCAGATTTGACCTCAAACACTTACTAACTGTGTGACCCTGGACAAATCACTTAACCTTGTTTGCCTTAACTTCTCATCTGTAAAATGAAGTGGAGAAAGAAATGGAAAACCATTCCAGTATCTTTGCCAAGAAAAACCCAAAATGGGGTCACAAAGAGTCCAACATGACTGAAAGATGACTAAACAACAATAAAATTTTGAAAAGTTGTAGAGCCAAATTCTAGCACCCTGCTCTCTTCCAATGCACATGAATCAAATATTCTTTCACATATCAGTTTTTAAAGGATGGATTTGATTTATAAAGACTATGTCTTCCCCGCACACAGCCTACCACCAGCTCAAGTCAATATCTACACAGTCAGTATTCCCAATACTCTCAGCTTAAAGGATCCTTCAGTTTGTAATTGTGGGTCATCTGCCTACTGACAATTCCTCAAAGACTATAGCAGAACACCTTAATTAGATAGTACGGCCAACCTTCTGATGCTGAGCCTGTCTGTACTTAGCTAGACTATCCCTAGACAAGAGATTAACTGCCATCTCTAAACCCACATTAAAAACTTTTGCAGGGGTAGCTAGGTGGTGCAGTGAATAAAGCACTGGCCCTGAAATCAGGAGGACCTTGGTTCAAATCCATCCTCAGACACTTACAAAATTAGCTGTGTGACCTTAGGCAAATCACTTAACCCCAATTGTCCTACCTTCCCCCCCTATAAAAAGGAAAAAAAAACTTTTCCAGGTTGGTCATTGCTATTTTTCAGTCATTCAGTTGTGTCCAACTCTTCACGATTCCATGGAGCATGGCACTCCAATAATATTCCCCCGGGGTTTTCTTGACAAAGATACTGGAATGACTTGCCATTTTCTTCTGCAAATCATTTTAAAGGTAAAGAAATTGAGGCAAACAGGATTAAGTGACTTTCCCAGGGTCACACAGCTAGTAAGTGTCTGAGATCAGATTTGAATTCAGGAAGGTGAGTCTTCCTGACTCTTGGTCTGGCACTCTATCCACTGTACTACCTATAAGCTCACCCTTAAAGGCAGTTAAAGAATATAACAGATGAATGAGCAGAGGGAGCCCATTTATAACATGGAGGTTGGTCCATACAAAGGCATAAAAATAGGAGATGTTGTACTTACAGGGATCGGTAAGTAGGTCAGTTTGGCTAGAATGTAGGGTACATGATAGGGAAAATGTGTGGAAAGGAAGACTGGAGCCAGATTGTGAAAGGTTTTAAATGCCATATTGAGAAATTTGTATTTCTTAGAGGCAAAGGGAAACTACTAAGAGTTATTTAAAATATGGGTAAATAGCCAGATTTGTGCTTTAGGATTGTGTGAAGAATGGAGTTGCTGGCAGCAGGGAGATCCATGATAAAGCTAATGCAATAGAATAGAATTGAGGTGATGAGAAACTGAGCCAGCACAGTCATTCTATGAATAGAGAAAAGGGGAAAGGTCCAAGAGATGTTTTGGAGAGATTATTCAGGAGGACAGAGTAATCAATGGTGGCAAATGCTAGAGAGAGGTTAAGAAAGACTGAAAAGAGGCCATTAGAGTTGTCAATTAAAAGATCACTGACAAATAGAGAGAACAGCTTTGGGTTTTGTTTGGTTGATTGTTTTTTAAGTGGGGCCAGAGGCCAGATTGAAGAGGGTTGAGAAGCAAAATAAATAAAAATAATACAGTTAAAATCATATGGGAAATAGGTAAGTGGGGAAAAATATTTGCAGCAATTATTTTTTCTGATGACGGCTTCTATCCAAAATACGTAAGGAATTTTAAGAACAAAAGTTGTTCCCCTATTAATAAATGGTCAAACTAGATGAACAGGCAGTTTTCAAAGGAGGAAACTCAGATTATCAATAGCCAAACTCATTATCAGTGCTCCAAATATCAAATACTTAGAGAAATACAAATTAAAGCAACTCTGAGGTTACATTTCATACATATCAGATTAACAATGATGACAAAAAGGAAAATGACAAGTGTTGGAGAAATTGCAGGAAAATAGGTACAATAATGTTGATGGAGCTGAAACTTGGTTTAGTCATGCTGAAAAGTAATTTAAAACTGTGTCCCAGAAGTCATTAAACTGTACACACCCTTTGCCCCAGCAATACCACTACTAGCTAGGCCTATACCCAAAAGAATTTTTTTAAATGAAGAAAATAATACACATGTATTAAACTATTTATAGCAACCCTTTTTGTAATGGAAAAGAGCTAGAAACTTAAAGGTTGCCCACCAAATGGGGAATGACCAAATAAGTTAAGGCATATTAATATAATTAAATATTATTGTGGTATAAAAAATTATAACATGGACAGTTTCAGAGAAAACTAAGACCTCTGTGAATTGAAGCAGAGTGAAGCAAATAGAATCAGGGGACCAATTTAAATTGTTACAACAACATTATCAAGAAAAAAAATTTGAAAGACTTAAGAACTCTGATCAACGCAATAAGAAATCCTTATTCCAAAGGACCGATGAAGAAGCATACTACCAATGTCCTGATAAGTGATTAATTCAAAATGCACAATGAAACATTTATTTTTACACATGGTCAGGAGGGCAATTTGCTTTGTTTAACTATTCATATTTTAATGCAAACTTTTTCTTTTTGTCGTTTTTCAATTTGGGGGAGAGGGAGGAAAGAGAAAAACAGGTGCTTGTTACAAAATTTAAAAATTCAATTTGAAATTTTTTTAAAGGAAAAAAGAATGAGAGAAGTGGAATAAAGTAAGAGTAGAGAGGTTTTTCTAGGAGTTTGTAAAAAGAAGGAGAAATATAGAATAATAGCTTAAAGAGATGGTATGATGGTATTTTTTTAAAGGATGATCTATGCATTCTATGGACAGTAGGGAAATGAATAAGGAAATACGTAAACTTAGGAAAAGAAAACAAGAAGTGATCAAAACGGCAAAGTCTTTATTTTTTCTCAACATTCACTTTTATAAAATTTTGAATTCCAAATTTTTTTCTCCCTCCCCATAATGGGAATGTTAATTTATGTTGTTGCCCTCTTTCTAGGATTGTTTTGTGTAAGATCTTCCCTCGCTGTAGGCCCTTTGATAGGCCTGGAGTGCACCTGGAGCCTGTGGCCAAAGGCTTGTTTTTCAGGAGATACTTTGTGATTGGGCAGTGGTCAAGAGGGTTGTTACATTCTTTGAGCCTGGAGAAGGCTATATAAACCTTGATGAAAGGCTTTGTTTTGGGGCTCACTTTGAGAAGTATTGTGTAATGATTCGACCAGACAAGACTCTGGGCAGCTGTTGAGAGGTCCCGCCCCCCCCTTTGAAAAACCCAGATGTTGATGCTTCCCTCTCTGGTAACTAAGTATGGATGTAATAGTTGGACAGTTGGAGGCCCATCTACTTAATATGTTTGTTTCTCTGTCCTCTTGTAATTTCTGCCTGCAAACTTCTGTATACTCTGAAGTTCGGGGTGCTGACATTTTTCCGTGAACTAGGTAAATGATATGTTTGATTGCTTGAAGCAAGATTGTTAATCCATTTTGAGTTGCTTTCCTTTAGAAAAGCAGATCTAAGAACCTGTGTTGGCAGCCACCCTGGGGATGCTGGGGTGCTTGCTGTTACACTCCCTCCCCTCTTCTCCCTCCAACCCAAGACAGCAAGTAATCTGACACAGGCTTTGTAAGTATAATCATATTAAACACATTTCCACATTAGTCGTGATGTAAAAAAAAAATTAAAACAAAAGGGAAAAACTATGAGAAAAAAATATTTAAAGGTGAAAACAATATACTTCAATCTGAACTCAGACGCTATGTTTCTCTGAATGTGGATAGCATTTTCCATCATGATACTTCTGTAACTGGCTTTGTAGACAATTTGTCATTGTATTGCTGAGAAGAGTCAAGTCTATCAAAGTTAGTCATTGCAAAATGTGGCTATAACTGTGTACAGTGTTCTCCTGGTTCTGCACACTTCACTCAGCATCAATTCATTCCAGATTTTTCTGAAATATGCCTGCTTAACATTTATTTTTTTTTATATTTGAAACATTTAATGTTAAGACCTCAACTTTCAGATCCATTTCCTTCTTCCCTTGTCACCCATTCCCTCTGGGGAGATAAGTAATTCAGTATATGTTGTACATGTCTAGCTATTCAAAACATTATCATAGTAGATATATTGTACAAGGTTGCTTACAATTCCCTCCCACTCATCCCACCCCCCACGTGGTACATTCCCCACATGATCCTGTCCCTCTTCTATACTAGGTACTTCCAACCACCCCTCCCCCCAAGGATGCCCTCCCATCCATCTTCCCTCCTCTCATCCCACTTCCCCCTATTCTGCTGCAGGTTGAGATATCCCATTTAGTATGTATGTCATTCTCTCCCTGAACCAAACTCAATGAGAATGTGGTTTTCCTTTTTGCCTTCCTATTCTTCCCCCCTTACAACCACTTCCCCTTGCTTCTTCTACATGGGATAGTTTACCCTACCCTGTCTCTCCCCATCTCCTCTTGCCACTTTCCTCTCTCACCTCATAATTTCATCCCTTGAGTATTCTCCCTTCCCAACAAATTCAACCTATGCCCTCTATATATATATATATATAACTGTAACCATACACACACACATTCACATATGTACTCATATGACCACACAACCTTCTTCCATTATTTTCATAGTGAGAAAGATATCATCAGTCACAGGTATTGCTTTTCCATATAGGAATGTAAATAGTTCAACTTTGATAAGTTCCTTTTGATTTCTTTTCCCTGATTACCTTCTCAGGCATCTCTTGCTTCTTGTGTCTGGATGTCAAATTTTCTATTCAATTCTGTTTTTTTTCCTCAAGAATGCTTGAAAGTCCTCTATTCCACTGAATGACCATATTTTCCCCTGAAACAAAATACTCAGTTTTGCTGGGTAGGTGACCCTTGGGTTCATTCCCAGTTCTTTTGCCCTCTGGAATATCATATTCCATGCCCTTCGGTCCCTCAGTGTAGAAGCTGCCAGGTCCTGGGCTATTCTGATTGTGTTTCCACAATATTGAAATTGTTTCTTCCTGGCTGCTTGGAGTATTTTCTCCTTGATCTGGGGATTCTGGAACCTGGCTATAATATTCCTGGGAGTTTTCTTTTTGGGATCTTTTTCAGGAGGTGATCTGTGGATTCTTTCAACCTCTATTTTGCCCTCTGGATCCAAAACATCAGGGCAATTTTCCTTGAGAATTTCTTGAAGGGTGGTTTCTAGGTTCTTTCTTTGATCATGGCTTTCAGGTAGTCCAATAATTTTTAAATTGTCTCTCCTGGATCTATTTTCCAGGTCAGTGGTTTTTCCCATGAGATATTTCACATTGCCTTCTAATCTTTCATTTGTTTGGATCTGCTTAACAGCATCTTGATTTCTCATAAAGTCATTAGCTTCCATTTGCTCCAGTCTAACTCTGAAGGAATGAATCTCCTCAGTGAACTTTTGAGATTCTTTTTCCATCTGGCAAATTCGACTTTTTAAGGCATTCTTCTCTTCATTGCCCTTTTGGGCCTCATTTGCCATTTGAGTCAGTCTATTTTTTAAGGTGTTGTTTTCCTCAGTCAGGCTGTTGACCCTCATTTCATACTTTTCCTGCATCCTTCTCATTTCTCTTTCCAATTTTTCCTCCACTTCTCTTATTTTATTTTTAAAGTCCTTCTTAAGGTCCTCTATGGCCTGCAACCCACTCATGTTTTCCCCTGGGGCTTTTGGAGCAGGACATCTGACCTCACAGTCCTTTTCCTGCTCTATGCCCCCAAAATAGGAGTCTAGGGTTGCATTTTTCTGTTTCCTTTGCCTTGGCATGTTGTCACTTAATTGCTTGACTTTTGGGCATGTTGCCACACTATGGCTTTAAGGCCAGCTAGAGGAATTTTCATCCCGAACGTGTGGGGGGCAACTTCCATTTCTGGCAAGCTGTAAACCCACCCACGACTTCCACCCTAGATCACAATCCAGATCCAGGGAGGTTAAAGCAAGAGCGATTACCCCCCCAAGACTGATTGCTGGATCTCCCTACCGTTCTGCAGGCCAGGAGCTGGAGCTGCCTCTGAAAACTACAAAATGGCGGGTGTCCTCAGTGGCTTCTAGCCCCCAGGGGAGGTAGCTGACGCATTACCCAAATACAGGTCCTAAAGTCCATAAGACACTAACCTCTTACTTTGTCCTAGGCATGTCTATGTTGATAATTCTGGAGTCGCCACAGCTACTGGTGTTCTGGGGTTCCTCCAGCCAGCTGTTGGCCCTGGTGCCCTGGGGCTAAAACCTCGGCTCAGGGACCTCAGCTCCGTCTCGGCTTGGCTTCTCGCGCTCTGTGAGCTGCGCGCTGCTGGCTCCCAGACGCTGCGCTGGTCCTTCCTGCAGGGCTGCTGGGCTGTCCTCAGTGGGAGGTTAGATTCTCTGTGTCGTTCTGTGGGTTCTGGGGCTCCAGAAGTTGTTCAGAGTCCCCTTTTACATAGTTTGGGGGGAATCTGGGGGCAGAGTGTCTTGGATGAGCTTTTTCTACTCCGCCATCTTGGCTCCGCCCCCCTTAACATTTCTTTTTTTTTTTCTAGTAATTTTTTTTTTATTTTTTTTAAACAAATGCTTTAACTTCTGTTTTACATCATTCATTTCCGCCATATTTTGAGTTACAATCATTTTCCCCCCATTATTCCCCTACCCAACCTCCCAGAATAGTAGTCCCACAAGATATCACTTCCTCCAATCTGCTCTCTCCCATACCTTCTCCCATACCCCCATCGACTTTTCCATTAGAGGAAGGTGAATCTTTGTGTCCCAATGCCTGCACATCTTATCTCCCAATTACAAGCAAAAGAGTATTAATAATAGTATTTATATATATTTGAAACATTTAATGTTAAGACCTCGAATTTCAGATCCATTTCCTTCCTCCCTTGTCACCCATTCCCTCTTGGGAGATAAGTAATTCAGTATATGTTGTACATGTCTAGCTATGCAAAACATTATCATAGTAGATATATTGTACAAGGCTGCTTATAATTCCCTCCCACTCATCCCACCCCCCACCTGGTCCATTCCCTACATAATCCTGTCCCTCTTCTATAGTGGGTACTTCCAACCTCCCCTCACCCCAAGGATGCCCTCCCATCCATCATCCCTCCTCTCATCCCCCTTCCCCCTATCCTGCTGCAGGTTGAGATATCCCATTTAGTATGTATGTCATTTTCTCCCTGAACCAAATTCAATGGGAATGTGGTTTTGTCTTTTTAGCCTTCCTTATTCTCCCCCTCCTTTGCAACCACTTCCCCTTGCTTCTTCTACATGGGATAGTTTACCCTACCCTGTCTCTCCCCATCTCCTCTTGCCACTTTCCTCTCTCACCTCATAATTTCATCCCTTGAGTGTTCTCCCTTCCCAACAAATTCAACCTATGCCCTCTATCCATATAAATGTAACCATATACACACACATTCACATATGTATTTATATGACCACACAACCTTCTTCCATTATTTTCATAGTGAGAAAGACATCATCAGTCACAGTTATTGCTTTTCCATATAGGAATGTAAATAGTTCAACTTTGATAATTTCCTTTTGATTTCTTTTCCCTGATTACCTTCTCAGGCATCTCTTCCTTCTTGTGTCTGGATGTCAAATTTTCTATTCAACTCTGGTTTTTTCCTCAAGAATGCTTGAAAGTCCTCTATTCCACTGAATGACCATATTTTCCCCTGAAACAAAATACTCAGTTTTGCTGGGTAGGTGACCCTTGGGTTCATTCCCAGTTCTTTTGCCCTCTGGAATATCATATTCCATGCCCTTCAATCCCTCAGTGTAGAAGCTGCCAGGTCCTGGGCTATTCTGATTGTGTTTCCACAATATTGAAATTGTTTCTTCCTGGCTGCTTGTAGTATTTTCTCCTTGATCTGGGGATTCTGGAACCTGGCTATAATATTCCTGGGAGTTTTCTTTTTGGGATCTTTTTTTCAGGAGGTGATCAGTGGATTCTTTCAACCTCTATTTTGCCCTCTGGATCTAAAACATCAGGGCAGTTTTCCTTGAGAATTTCTTGAAGGGTGATTTCTAGGTTCTTTCTTTGATCATGGCTTTCAGGTAGTCCAATAATTTTTAAATTGTCTCTCCTGGATCTATTTTCCAGGTCAGTGGTTTTTCCCATGAGATATTTCACATTGCCTTCTAATCTTTCGTTTGTTTGGATCTGCTTAACAGCATCTTGATTTCTCATAAAGTCATTAGCTTCCATTTGCTCCAGTCTAACTCTGAAGGAATGAATCTCCTCAGTGAACTTTTGAGATTCTTTTTCCATCTGGCAAATTCGACTTTTTAAGGCATTCTTCTCCTCATTGCCCTTTTGGGCCTCCTTTGCCATTTGAGTTAGTCTATTTTTTAAGGTGTTGTTTACCTCAGTCAGGCTGTTGACCCTCATTTCATACTTTTCCTGCATCCTTCTCATTTCTCTTTCCAATTTTTCCTCCACTTCTCTTATTTGATTTTTAAAGTCCTTCTTAAGGTCCTCTATGGCCTGCAACCCGCTCATGTTTTCCCCTGGGGCTTTTGGAGCAGGACTTCTGACCTCACAGTCCTTTTCCCGCTCTATGCCCCCAAAATAGGAGTCTAGGGTTGCATTTTTCTGTTTCCTTTGCCTTGGCATGTTGCCACTTAATTGCTTGACTTTTGGGCTTGTTGCCACACTATGGCTTTAAGGCCAGATAGAGGAATTTTCGTCCCGAACGTGTGGGGGGCAACTTCCGTTTCTGGCAAGCTGTAAACCCACCCACAACTTCCACCCTAGATCACAATCCAGATCCAGGGAGGTTAAAGCAAGAGCGATTACCCCCCAAGACTGATCGCTGGATCTCCCCACGATTTGTAGGCTGGGAGCCAGACCTGCCTCTGAAAACTACAAAATGGCGTGTCTCCTCAGTGGCTTCTAGCCCCCAGGGGAGGGAGCTGACGCATTCCCCAAATACAGGCCCCAAAGTCCATAGGACACTAACCTCTTACTTTGTCCTAGGCATGTCTATGTTGATAATTCTGGAGTCGCCACAGCTACTGGTGTTCTGGGGTTCCTCCAGCCAGCTGTTGGCCCTGGTGCCCTGGGGCTAAAACCTCGGCTCAGGGACCTCAGCTCCGTCTCGGCTTGGCTTCTCGCGCTCTGTGAGCTGCGCGCTGCTGGCTCCCAGACGCTGCGCTGGTCCTTCCTGCAGGGCTGCTGGGCTGTCCTCAGTGGGAGGTTAGATTCTCTGTGTCGTTCTGTGGGTTCTGGGGCTCCAGAAGTTGTTCAGAGTCCCCTTTTACATAGTTTGGGGGGAATCTGGGGGCAGAGTGTCTTGGATGAGCTTTTTCTACTCCGCCATCTTGGCTCCGCCCCCCTTAACATTTCTTATAGCAAAATACATTATATTCCATTACATTCATATATCACAACTTATTCAGGCATTCCCCAATTGATGGGCATCCTCTCAAATTCCAATTCTTTGCCACCACAAAAAGGGCTGCTCTACAAGGAATAGTTCACCTGTCAGATTTATGGAGAAGGGAAGATTTTATGACCAAACAAGAGTTAGAGAGCATTATAAAATACAAAATGGAAAATTTTTATTATATTAAATTGAAAAGTTTCTATATGAATAAAAGCAATGTAATAAAGATTAAGAGGGAAGTAGAAAATTGGGAAAGAATTTTTATAACCAGTGTCTCTGATAAGGGCCTCATTTCTAAAATATACAGAGAACTGACTCAAATTTATAAGAACACAAATCATTCCCCAATTGATAAATGGTCAAAGGATGTGAACAGGCCGTTTTCAGAGGAAGAAATTAGAGATATCTGTAAGCATATGAAAAATGCTCTGAATCACTATTGATTAGAGAAATGCAAATCACAACAATTCCTGTTGTAAGGTAACCCAAATCACATGCCACCTGATTTGGAGCCCACCATTAAGCCACCACTGAGCCCCTTTATATTTGTCTTTGTCTCTATCCTAAATCCTGTAACTGCTTATAACAGTTTAAGACTTAGTCCTGGGTAAAGTGAATCACCCAAGGCGTAGACCCCTGCTCCCTTATCTTTCCCCTAAGTTAGTACTTCCCTAAATCAGTAAGCCTTGAAGCAGCACTTTGTATAAAGATTATGGTGCAAGTCTGTATAGAGGTCATGGGGCAAGACACCACCCTGTTCTGGGAAGCTGACCCAGCGAGGTCCTCCACCTGGAGCGCTGACCAAGCAGGGTCCCCCACACCCTTCACCCAGAACATGACCATGACCTGTTCCATGACCCCAGCCTGTTCAGGGAATTCCACCCCCCTGTGTCCTCCACCCTGTACCCTCCACCCTGTTCTAGGAGGGACCGCTATCAGGAGGAAGGTCACAACCTTGTACCCTTGTGCCATGTTTCCCAAATTAGGCTCAAGCTATAGATCCAACAAATGGCTGTTCTTGGCTTCTGTAGATCATTGCTTATGCTAGCTCCCCCTCTAATTGTGGTTTTTGCCTTTATAAGCTTTGCCTTTATCTCAATTACGGGCTGCCTGATTTGAGTGTATACTCCAGGCACTTGAGAGCTCGATCAATAAATCAACATCTAAATTTATCTAAAACCCAGATCTTAGTCTCACTCTTATTCTCTTCACAACATTCTGAGGTACCACATCTCACCTGTCAGACTGGCTAAGATGACAAAACAGGAAAATGATAAATACTGGAGAGGATAAGGAAAAATTGGAACACTGATGCAATGTTGGGGAGTTGTGAACTTATTCAACCATTCTGGAAAGCAATATGGAACTATGCCCAAAGGGCTATAAATAAGTGCATACCGGGGCAGAGCCAAGATGGTGGAGTAGAAACAGCGTGTCCAAGCCTCTCTCCCCCCAGATCACCTCCAAACTATGTAAAATGGGACTCTGAACAACTTCTGGAGCCCTATCACCCACAGAACAACACAGAAAAGCTAACCTCCCGCTGAGGACACCCCAGAAGCCCTGCAGGAAGGACCAGCGCAGTGCTCTGGGAGCCGGCAGCTCAGTGGGCAGTGTGCGGGGAGCCCAGCACAGGTCTGCCTGAGTCACGGTTTTAGCCCCAGGGCAGCCAGGCCAGCAGCCAGCTGGAGGGATGCCAGAACACCAGCAGCTGTGGCAATTCCAGAATTATCAACATAGATATGCCTACGACAAAGTGAGAGGTTATTTCCCTATGGACTTTGGGACCAGTATTTGGGGAATGCGTCGGCTTGCTCCCTGGGGGCTAGAAGCCACTGAGGAGACACGCCATTTTGTAGTTTTCAGAGGCAGCTCCAGCTCCTGGCCTACAAACTGTAGGGAGATCCAGTGATCAGTCTTGGGGGGTAATCGCTCTTGCTTTAACCTCCCTGGATCTGGATTGTGATCTGGGGTGGAGGTCATGGGTGGGTTTCTAGCTCGCCAGAAATGGAAGTTGTCCCCCCACATGTTCGGGACAAAAGTTCCCCTGTCTGACAGAGCCATACTGTGGCAACAAGCCCAAAAGTCAAGTAATTAAGTGGCAACATGCCAAGACAAAGGAGACAAATTAAACAGAAAAAGGCAACCTTAGACTCCTACTCTGGGGGCAAAGAGGATCGAAGCATAGAACAGGAGGATGACTGTGAGGTCAGAAATCCTGCACCAAAAGCCCCAAAGGAAAACATAAGTGGGTTACAGGCCATAGAGGACCTTAAGAAGGACTTTAAAAATCAAATAAGAGAAGTGGAGGAAAAATTGGGAAGAGAAATGAAAAGGATGCAGGAAAAGTATGAAATGAGGGTCAACAGCCTGACTGAGAAAAATAACACCTTAAAAATAGATTAACTCAAATGGCAAAGGAGGCCCAAAAGGGCAATGAGGAGAAGAATGCCATAAAAAGTCGAATTTGCCAGATGGAAAAAGAATCTCAAAAGCTCACTGAGGAGATTCATTCCTTCAGAGTTAGACTGGAGCAAATGGAAGCTAATGACTTTATGAGAAATCAAGATGCTGTTAAGCAGATCCAAACAAATGAAAGATTAGAAGGCAATGTGAAATATCTCATGGGAAAAACCACTGACCTGGAAAATAGATCCAGGAGAGACAATTTAAAAATTATTGGACTACCTGAAAGCCATGATCAAAGAAAGAACCTAGAAATCACCCTTCAAGAAATTCTCAAGGAAAATTGCCCTGATGTTTTAGATCCAGAGGGCAAAATAGAGGTTGAAAGAATCCACAGATCACCTCCTGAAAAAGATCCCAAAAAGAAAACTCCCAGGTATATTATAGCCAGGTTCCAGAATCCCCAGATCAAGGAGAAAATACTACAAGCAGCCAGGAAGAAACAATTTCAATATTGTGGAAACACAATCAGAATAGCCCAGGACCTGGCAGCTTCTACACTGAGGGATCGAAGGGCATGGAATATGATATTCCAGAGGGCAAAAGAACTGGAATGAACCCAAGGGTCACCTACCCAGCAAAACTGAGTATTTTGTTTCAGGGGAAAATATGGTCATTCAGTGGAATAGAGGACTTTCAAGCATTCTTGAGGAAAAAACCAGAATTGAATAGAAAATTTGACATCCAGACACAAGAAGTAAGAGATGCCTGAGAAGGTAATCAGGGCAAAGAAATCAAAAGGAACTTATCAAAGTTGAACTATTTACATTCCTATATGGAAAAGCAATACCTGTGACTGATGATATCTTTCTCACTATGAAAATAATGGAAGAAGGGTGTGTGGTCATATGAATACATATGTGAATATGTGTGTATATGGTTACAGTTATATATGGATAGAGGGCATAGGTTGAATTTGTTGGGAAGGGAGAATACTCAAGGGATGAAATTATGAGGTGAGAGAGGAAAGTGGAAAGAGGAGATGGGGAGAGACAGGGTAGGGTAAACTATCCCATGTAGAAGAAGCAAGGGGAAGTGGTTGCAAAGGAGGGGAGAATAAGGAAGGCTAAAAAGGCAAAACCACATTCACATTGAATTTGGTTCAGGGAGAAAATGACATACATACTAAATGGGATATCTCAACCTGCTGCAAGATAGGGGGAAGGGGGATGAGAGGAGGGGTGATGGATGGGAGGGCATCCTTGGGGGGAGGGGAGGTTGGAAGTACCCACTATAGAAGAGGGACAGTATCATGTAGGGAATGGACCAGGTGGGGGGTGGGATGAGTGGGAGGGAATTATAAGCAGCCTTGTACAATATATCTACTATGATAATATTTTGCATAGCTAGACATGTACAACATATACTGAATTACTTATCTCCCAAGAGGGAATGGGTGACAAGTGAGGAAGGAAATGGATCTGAAATTTGAGGTCATAACATTAAATGTTTCAAATATATATAAATACTATTATTAATACTCTTTTGCTTGTAATAGGGAGATAAGATGTACAGGCATTGGGACACAGAGATTCACCTTCCTCTAATGGAAAAGTCGATGGGGATATGGGAGAAGGTATGGGAGAGAGCAGATTGGAGGATCTTGTGGGACTACTATACTGGGAGGTTGGGTAGGGGAATAATGGGGGGGAAATGATTGTAACTCAAAATCTGACGGAAATGAATGATGTAAAACAGAAGTTAATAAAGCATGTGTTTAAAAAAAAATAAAAATAAAAAAATAAAAAAAAATTATTGGACTAGGGGCGGCTAGGTGGTACAGTGAATAAGAGCACCGGCCTCGAAGTTGGGATGACCCGAGATCAAATCCGGCCTCAGAAAATAAGCACCCACTCATAAATAATGACTAGCCATGTAACCTTGAGCAAGTTACTTAGCCCCAATTGCTCTTAAAAAAAAAAAAAAAAATATATATATATATATATATATATATATATATATATATATATGTATATAAAAATTATTGGACTACCCGAAAGCCATGATCAAAGAAAGAACCTAGAAATCACCCTTCAAGAAATTCTCAAGGAAAATTGCCCTGATGTTTTGGATCCAGAGGGCAAAATAGAGGTTGAAAGAATCCACAGATCACCTCCTGAAAAAGCTCCCAAAAAGAAAACTCCCAGGAATATTATAGCCAGGTTCCAGAATCCCCAGATCAAGGAGAAAATACTACAAGCAGCCAGGAAGAAACAATTTCAATATTGTGGAAACACAATCAGAATAGCACAGGACCTGGCAGCTTCTACACTGAGGGATTGAAGGGCATGGAATATGATATTCCAGAGGGCAAAAGAGCTGAGAATGAACCCAAGGGTCACCTACCCAGCAAAACTAAGTATTTTGTTTCAGGGGAAAATATGGTCATTCAGTGGAATAGAGGACTTTCAAGCATTCTTGAGGAAAAAACCAGAGTTGAATAGAAAATTTGACATCCAGACAAAAGAAGCAAGAGATGCCTGAGAAGGTAATCAGGGAAAAGAAATCAAAAGGAACTTATCAAAGTTGAACTATTTACATTCCTATATGGAAAAGTAATATCTGTGACTGATGATATCTTTCTCACTATGAAAATAATGGAAGAAGGGGGTGTGGTCATATGAATACATATGTGAATGTGTGTGTATATGGTTACAGTTATATATGGATAGAGGGCATAGGTTGAATTTGTTGAGAAGGGAGAATATTCAAGGGATGAAATTATGAGGTGAGAGAGGAAAGTGGCAAGAGGAGATGGGGAGAGACATGGTAGGGTAAACTATCTCATGTAGGGGAAGTGGTTGTAAAGGAGGGGGAGAATAAGGAAGGCTAAAAAGGCAAAACCACATTCACATTGAATTTGGTTCAGGGAGAAAATGACATACATACTAAATGGGATATCTCAACCTGCAGCAGGATAGGGGGAAGGGGGATGAGAGGAGGGATGATGGATGGGAGGGCATCCTTGGGGTGAGGGGAGGTTGAAAGTACCCACTATAGAAGAGGGACAGGATCATGTAGGGAATGGACCAGGTTGGGGGTGGGATGAGTGGGAGGGAATTATAAGCAGCCTTGTACAATATATCTACCATGATAATGTTTTGCATAGCTAGACATGTACAACATATACTGAATTACTTATCTCCCAAGAAGGAATGGGTGACAAGGGAGGAAGGAAATGGATCTGAAATTTGAGGTCGTAACATTAGATGTTTCAAATATATATAAATACTATTATTAATACTCTTTTGCCTATAATTGGGAGATAAGATGTGCAGGCATTGGGACACAAAGATTCATCTTCCTCTAATGGAAAAGTCGATGGGGGTATGGGAGAAGGTATGGGAGAGAGCAGATTGGAGGAAGCGATATCTTGTGGGACTGCTATTCTGGGAGGTTGGGTAGGGGAATAATGGGGGGGAAATGATTGTAACTCAAAATCTGGCGGAAATGAATGATGTAAAACAGAAATTAATAAAACATTTCTTTAAAAAAAAAAGTTGAACTATTTACATTCCTATATGGAAAAACGATAACTGTGACTGAGGAAATCTTTCTCACTATGAAAATAATGGAAGAAGGGTGTATGGTTATATGAATACATATGTGAATGTGTGTGTATATGTTTACAGTTATATAAGGATAGAGGGCATAGGTTGAATTTGTTGGGAAAGAAGGATACTCAAGGGGTGAAATTATGAGGTGAGAGAGGAAAGTGGCAAGACAAGATGGGGAGAGACAGGGTAGGGTAAACTATCTCATGTAGAAGAAGCAAGGGGAAGTGGCTGCAGGGGAGGGGAAGAATAGGAAGGCAAAAAGGCAAAACCACATTCTTATTGAATTTGGTTCAGGGAGAGAATGACATACATACTAAATGGGATATCTCAACCTGAAGCAGAATAGGGGGAAGGGGGATGAGAGGAGGGAAGATGGATGGGAGGGCATCCTTGCGGGGAGGAGAGGTTGGAAGTACCTACTATAGAAGAGGGACAGGATCAAGTAGGGAATGGACCAGGTGGGGGGTGGGATGAGTGGGAGGGAATTATAAGCAGCCTTGTACAATATATCTACTATGATAATGTTTTGCATAGCTAGACATGTACAACATATACTGCATTACTTATCTCCCAAGAGGGAATTGGTGACAAGGGAGGAAGGAAATGGATCTGAAATTCGAGGCCTTAAAATTAAATGTTTCAAATATATATAAATACTATTATTAATACTCTTTTGCTTGTAATTGGGAGAGAAGATGTGCAGGCATTGGGACACAGAGATTCACCTTCCTCTAATGGAAATGTCGTAGGGGGTATGGGAGAAGGTATGGGAGAGGGCAGATTGGAGGAAGCGATATCTTGTGGGACTGCTATTCTGGGAGGTTGGGTAGGGGAATAATGGGGGGAAATGATTGTAACTCAAAATCTGGCGGAAATGAATGGTGTAAAACAGAAGTTAATAAAGCATTTGTTTAAAAAAAAATAAGTGCATACCCTTTGACTCAGCAATACCACTTCTAGGGATGTATCCTAAAGAAATCATAGAAGTGGGAAAAGGACCCATATGTACAGAAAAATTTATGGCAGCTCTGTTTGTGGTGGCAAAGAATTGGAAATCAAGGGGATGCCCATCAATTGGAGAATGGCTGAACAAATTGTGGTATATGAAAGTGATGGAATACTATTGTGCTATAAGAAAGGAGGAGCAGATGGACTTCATAATAACCTGGAGAAACTTGTATAAACTGATGCTGAGTGAGAAGAGCAGAACCAGGAGAAATCTCTACAATCACAGACACATCGTATGTGTGATGACTAACTTCAACATACTGGGCTCCTCTCAGCAATGAAGGTTATAAGACAACTCCCAAAGACTCATGATGGAAAGAGATATCCACATCCAGAGAAAGAACTAAAGAGTCTGAAAGTGGATCTTTCCCTAACTATCAATTACTTCAGGTCACCTGTGACCAGCTAGGAGAAAAACCCATGAGGGAAGTGGTTACTGAGAGATTTAATAGTATTAGGGAAATATTTATCTAAGATTAAATTACTATTGTTCTCCTTTGATGAAGCAAACTGTTCATTTTTACCTTACCCTGAGTTGTATAACTATGTTTTAGCATATTGCTAAATTTTTCTTGTTCAAGATTCCTATAAGTGATACTTCTAAAACATCTTTTATTAGAGAGATGTCCTAGGGCTTAAGGTTTCTTTCTCGTTTCTGACATTTCTCTCTAAAGAACAATGGGATATTTTTAGGAAAATGATGAATTTTTAAAATTCCTGGCTGGCTTTGTCTAAAACACAGACATGTTTCAACATGTTTATACCACAAAGGGACAATGAAGCCATGGGTTTGAGCATGACTGTATGAAGCTTTGGGGAAGTGAAATTGTAAGATATAGAAACAGATTTATAAGCTGAGCAGCCAAGGTGGGTGAGGGGACATGTAAATTGTTGGGTCCAATTATAGGAAAAGGGGTTGAGATGAAGAAAACTACAAGACAGGTACCAAACTCCACTGAAGGCGCACTGAAGGGTAACTTCTGTGGAAGGAGGTGGGGTCTAGATCTATGACCAGAATCTAGCTAGGATAATATATCTTGATAGAGTAAGCCTCCAAGAAGAAGAGGTCAATGAGGGATGCCATCAGCCAGAAATTCTGAAAATGGCAAGGGGGAGCAAAGGAGTATGCTTATTCCTTTTCCCAGTCCAATGCATCTGGGTTATTTTTTTAAAGAGCATGTAGCAAAAGAGAAGGCAACCAGGGATATAATATCTTTAGGGAGAGGGGTTGGGGATGAGGGACAGGTATCCAAGTCATGGTGAGTATCTGAAAGACAACTAAAGGAAGAAAATTTTAAGAAAAAGAGAAATTTCTTAGCAATAGAATGGGAGTTCTATAGGGTTTTTGGAAGAAAACAGTAGAACTAGACAGGGGCTTCAAAGGGGGGATGGCTAAGGTGGTTGGTATGAAACAATGGAGAGTGGAAGCAGGTAAATGTAGTTATGGTTTTCTCTTGAGCAATTGTTGCCAGAAAGTGGGGGTTTTCTAGGCATAAGATGGGAACACAATTCCTTTTGGCTGGAGATCTCAGTGGTCTTAGTCCAAACAACTGAACTATACTTATGGAACTCCTATAGACTAGTTAAGGCATATGATGACACAGGCATATGATGTCATTCTTACAGGTAACTCTCACATGAGGAAACATGTATAGGTTGGCATTTGCTTTGCAACTTATTGTAACAACCTCTGGCAAAGTGTTGCCTGGTCACAAAGACCCTGGGAGTTGTTTTACCTGCATAGGAAAAGAGGAAAACAGTCCTCAAATGGGAAGGCAAAAGTTTTTCATGGATAGCAAATGGTGGTGGTGTAGTTTAAGGGGTTCGGGGACCCCTCAAGGACTGAAGTACAGAAAATGGTCATCTGGAATGAATTCATGGACTCAGACATTCTATAAATCAAGTTGGCAAAGGTTTATTGTAACACCAATATGGAGGGTAGAGCTCCTTAAGGAACTTGCAACTTAACAGGAATGATGCTAAAGTTTATATAGGAAAAGTAGTGGATTATCTGGCAGATATACTAATTAGGTGATAATTTACAACCTTGGTCACAGGTGTCATTCACTACTAGAATCCAGGGGAAGGGGCATCTCAGGAATGTATTTTTGGTCTGTTATGTCTGTAGCAAGATAGCTTTGAGAGTTGATGTCTATAGCTTGACCTCTGGATTGAATATGATAACTTTGGGAACCAATACATGGTAATTCTGTGGTTACAAGATAGTTCTTTTTTTACAAGAGAATTTCTTCAGAGGTCTGCTTGTTCATATGGTGGGGAAAGATAGTTTGTTTTACTGGGGCCCAATCACGAGTTATTGCTAGGCATAGTGTCGTTGGGCTGGGGAGAAAACTGTCAGGGATAGTGTTTTGAAGTCAGGGAGAAATATGATGTTGGAATTGGGGTCCAAACATAAGCACCCCATCAGTGGGAGTTTTGAGGAACCCTCAAAATACAATGAGGAGTAGAAAGAGGTCCCACAACACACAGCAGCAGCCCTAGTGTAGAAGCAGTGTCTGTGAAATATACAGTTTTCTTGTTCCAGATTATGAGAGATGACCTCCAAATGGGCAAGTAAAGAGGTCTGTAGCTATTTTTATCACAGACACTTGCTCCAATAGGAGCAAGTATTGAGAAATACTGAGAAAAAAACAGGCAAGAGGAACAGTCAGTCTTTACCCTGCCCCTGCCTCACTTCCACTTAATTATGTTTTTTCATTCTGTTAGAGTACATTTGCTGGGTTTTATATTATTTCTAATAAACACTTGTGGATGATCCTGCCTCCACGTTTATTACATGGTGTCCCTTTCTTTGCACTGTGAGGTTACAATGGTAGCTATGAGAGAGAGAGAGAGAGAGAGAGAGAGAGAGAGAGAGAGAGAGAGAGAGAGAGAGAGAGAGAGATAGGGAATGCTTTCCTAGCACAGGGTTCAGGCCTATAGCCCACTGTCAGTTTTGTTCATTAACTGGGGACACAAGCCTTTCAAGAGCAGAATTTCTAGTAAACCAGGCCATTTTTTTTATACTTCAGCACAATAGATGAGATCCTAAGCAAAACCAGATGCTACATTATAAGCTTAGCTGCCTAGGACACAAAGAGATGAAATAATTGGCCCAACTGTCATTCAGCCAGTATATGTCAAAGGCAAGATTTCTGTCACTGAGGCAGTTTATCTACCACACCACAGTTACCTCAGGTAAAATGTGGTAATTTTTTAAAAAATTTACTTCTATGGATATGATTAAATAACTATATGTATGCAGTCCAATTCTGCATAATTGACTGGTAAGCTATACTCCTGTAACTGAATAGAAATGTAGTACAAAAGAAAAAGAATAGGCTGTTCTCTGAGTTGGGAGAGGTATGAATTAGGAGTCCTAATAGATAAATTTACACACAGGGACCACACCTTTGGGTTATCACCTATGAGGCAGAGTTAGAGGATGGTGGGGCGGGGGCGGGGTGGGGAGTCAGCTCTGAGAAACAGAGAGCTTGTGTCTCCTCCAAGCACTCTAGGTTTGGTGGAGTATAGAGCTGCTAGAATAAGCAAAGAATTGCCAATATCTTGTCTTTATAGTTGTAAAGAATTAGGCAAGTATGGCTAGGTGGCGCAGTGAGTAGAGTGTCGGCCCTGGAGTCAGAAGGACCTGAGTTCGGATGTGGCCTCAGACACAACACACACACAAATAAAAACCTAGTCGTGTGGCCTTGGGCAAGCTACTTAACCCCAATTGCCCTCCAAAAAGCAAAAAAAAAAAAAAGGGGGGGTGGCTAGGTGGTGCAGTGAGTAAGAGCACTGGCCTCGGAGTTGGGATGACCCGAGATCGAATCCGGCCTCAGAAAATGAGCACCCACGCATAAATAATGACTAGCCGTGTAACCTTGAGCAAGTTACTTAACCCCAATTGCTTTAAAAAAAAAAAAAAAAGAATTAGACAAGTAGCCAGATGCTCCCCTCTGTGATTAAGAAGACTTTCACAAAAGTAGTTATGTTTAAGAAGGGATTTTTCAAATCTGTTTATGAAAAACCCATAGATCTACCTGAAATATGACAGATTTCTCTGTAATTTGTATTTTTTAAGAAAGTTTTCTGATTTTTAAAAATGTCCTTTTCTTGGTTTCATTTTGTTTTTGTGTTTCCTATTGGATGCCCTTCTGAATCAAACTATTGCTTCATTATACTTTAAAATTATGTTAATGTTCCAATTTTATGATAAAACTAGAGTTTTCATTGTTGTCCACATAGGTATCCAGAGCTGATGTACTGTGGTGTCCATTGTGAGTATTATTTGAACTAAAATTTAATTACTTTATATGCATATTTATTCGTTTTTAAAATATAGATTATTTCATTCTTCACATTTGTATCCCCAATGCCTAGCACCTGCCTGACACATAACAAGAGCTTAATAAATTCTTGTTGATTATTGAAAATTTCAAATGAATGCCCATAAAGAATTTTGGTTAATAAAAATAAGCACTAAGGACTAAAATATCAAGGAAACCCTGGATGGCACTGTGGATTACTTGGGAGGGGATGGATGGGAAATCATTACTAAATGTTAAAAGGATACAGGAAGATGTATCCTGTAAGTAACCTGAATCAATAACATAACCTAGCATGCCTAGAGAGAGAAAAATTAGGGAGAATACATGGGAACTAGTAACAAATTCCCCAATGAAAAAGAAGTGATGGAAATGAAATCCAAGAGCCTTCTGCAAAGGGAGAAATTATCTGAATGTTTGTGAAACACATATATTATAAAATATGACATCTGGAGGAGAGCAGACTAGACAGAGGCCAGCATAAGGACTTAACTCTGCCATGTTGTGAATCTTCCCAGGAGATCTGCTAGGTCCATCTGGTCAGGGACCATTCAAGGCTGAGATAGGACATGCTAATAGTGGATAGAACATATCACAACATTGGCAGGTGATTGAAGTCAAGAAATAGAGACTAATGAGTAGTGTCCAAGGACCAGCACTTAATCTGCTAGGCATTCTGAAATCAGAAGACTCTCGTGTCACAGTGCTGGAATAATAGCAGAGGCTGGAGAAGTAATTTGTCACTACAGAGAATCTGACAGTTCCTCAATACATCCCAGTGAGCAGAAGAGAATCCCTGTAAGATGGCACTGTGTAGACAAGACTGCTGCAGAGGCTAATTAACGGTCAAGGGAACAATGGGGTTAGGAGTGGATGGTATGAGGAAGTCCCCAGGTCGCACTAGATTGATAATTAGCAGGTAGTGAATGGCAGTGAATGGCAGCTAACTGGATATCTGATTGGACCTGAGAGAGTGAAACAGTAGATTCTCTGTAATGAGCTATTGGACACTCTAAGATGTAAAAAAAAAAAAATTATAAAAACTCCTTCCAAAGTACCTTTGAGTGGATGGACTCTATATGTGTGAACAACTCCTGGTCACCCAGATTTTTAAGCAGAAGCTCAGAAAAAACCCACTGAGAAATGGAACTGTATAAGGAAGCATTCTAATTAGTGTCAGGCTCCACAGACCACTCTGGATAGATTTCAAGGAGTTTGGAAATTTGGAATTTGTAATATTTATTTATTTGTTTGTTTGTTTGTTTATTTATTTTAAGCAATTGGAGTTAAGTAACTTGCTCAAGGTTACATGGCTAGTCATTATTTATGTGTGGGTGCTCATTTTCTGAGGCCAGATTCGATTCTGGGTCATCCCAACTCCGAGGCCAGCACCCTTACTCACTGAGCCGCCCCAATTTGTAATATTTAAATAACTATATTTCTATATAATTGTTTTCCTTGGTAACCCTTTGTATTTTATTTTGTGCATTTAAAAAGACATTATTCTGAGAAGGAATTCATAGGATTTGCCACACTTCCAAAAAACATCCATGAAAAAAAAAAGTTAAGATTATCCCAGATTTAAAGAAACAAAGGACTGTGGGATCAGAGCTTACAGCAACTAAAATGCAAGAATTCCACCAACAGTGGGGAACCAAAGAGGAAAAGCTGCCTTCTGTGATAAATATGCCCTTGCTATCTATCTATGCACATACTGAGTGAATTCTAAAGGAAGATAAGGGCATCCTAACCCTGATGATCCTAAGCCTAACCACCAACTGGGACTCATAAGAAGTGTCAGGTATCTTAGTTTACAGGACAGACATCTCAAGTCCTCTCTGTGTTGTAGCTATCCTGTAAGAGAAATTTATCCCCCCCAAAATACCTCTATAGTAGGTGTTCTTAAGCTTTTTGAGTCATAGATCCCCTTTGGGCGTCTGGTAAAGCCTATGGACCCCTTCTCAGAACTTTTTTTTTTTTTTGCTTTTTGGAAGGCAATTGGGGTTAAGTAAGTTGCCCAAGGTCACAGGGCTAGGCTTTTTTTGTTTGTTTGTTTGTGTGTGTGATAAGGGTCTGAGGTCGAATCAGAACTCAGGTCCTTCTGTCACCAGGGCCGACGCTCTACTCACTGCGCCACCTAGCCACCCCAAGAACTAACTTTTTAAATGTTTAAAATAAAAAATTAGATTTTAAAGTAAGATATTCATATTGAAACATAATCATTACAATATCTTTAAACATAACCCATGGACCCCAGGTTAAGAATGCCTACATTAGGGGATAAGAAGCTATGGAATAACTAAGAACTACCTACACTTGAGCTACATTAGTGCAAATGAAGCTCCTTAAGGAAATTGTGGGTGTCAGCAAAATGGTTGTTATCTTGATTCTAATGTAGATAATTTTAGTCCCTTTAGTCCTAGAAGGAACCTCAGAAGCCATCCAGTTGAACCTATTTTTAAATTTTTTCATTTAAAAAATATTTTATTAATATCATTGGCTTTTGCCATACCTATGTTTTTCACTGTATCCTTCCCCCACCTACCTCCTAGACAGCCATTCCTGATAAAAAAAAAAATGGAAAAGAAAAAAAGGAATGAAGGAACTCATAATAGCTAGTTTCCAGCATCTCAGTAGAGTGAATTTATCTTCTGAGAGAGAAGGCAGGTATGAAGTCCATTCTTCATGACATAAACATGTCATGGACTGACCTCTTCAAATGTATTATTCTTTTCTCTTTATAGGCATGAATTGAAAAATTCAGACATAACATAACTTTATACCATTTAAATGGTACAAAGTAACATTTATAACAGTACCAGATCATGAATAATTAGCAAAATAATATTCTAAGTTGGAACCCCAGTTTCTTGACCTTAAACTTTTATTGGTCCCCCAAGAACATTATGTAGGCAAAAAAAAAAAAAAAGATACTAGAACTGCACTTAACATTTCTAAAGAAATCAGTTTTAACAATCTTGGCACTTTGTTGACACCAACCTACCCTGAAAATAAATCTTCTCCATTGAATTATACAGAGAAAATAATGATGTGCTAATGTTTGTGGAGAGTAATTTAAGTGATGCTTTTATAAGATAAAAACAAGAATTTAATTTGCCTGTGAACATCTTTCCAATCTTGTTCTAGTTAATAGCCTTTTTCTTTATGTTAGACTGTGTATCCCCAGGTGAACTTCATGAGATTTTCATTCAAAGCACTAGTCCACCTATTTCTCTCATTTGGAAGATGACCTAAATAAATAATAACACTTATCTCAAAAGGTTCTTGTGAAGGTCAAAGGAGATAATACGTGTAAAGGGTTTTGCAAACATTAAAGTGCTATCCAGCTATACATTATTATTATTTCAATTTCTTCAAGTACATTCAGTCAAGCTCAGGGGTACCTACATATGTAGGACCCAGAGTAAGAGTTTGTGGTGTCATATATTTAAGAAAGGAGAAGTTTAGGAAAGGGAGTATTCCTAAAAGTAAAGCAGAAAGGGAGAAGGGTAGAGAATTGAAAGATTGATAAAAAAAAATTTCAAGCAATACATATACCAAAAAAACAATTGCTATGAATATAGAAACTAATTTGACATGTGGTTAAAACCAAACATAAGATGACAATTTATCCACATTTCAAAAATTTTTGTTACACATCTTCCTTTCTATAATTTATAAAATGTATCTCTCCTAACCAATCCCTACCACAATCTCCTTTTGGAAAGTGACCAGCACGAAACAGTTGTCTATTTAACTTTCTGGTTATGATCATGTGTTGTACCCTGAATGTTTACAATTCAGTTTTTCTTTTTTACACAATATTATAACCATTTTTGCCCAACTTAGAATCTCATTTGTGTAGGAAAATCCCTGTGAAGTAACTAACTCAGATCAATAACTGATCTTCAACCTCTTTCTTATTTTGGTTCCTAAGATAGTTTAAAATAAGTCATATACTCAGCTATTCTCACCAATACAATCCCAAAGGACTCATGATGAAACACGCTATCAGCCTCCAGAGAAAGAACTGATATTATCTGAATACAGGCCCAAGCATACTATTTTTCACTTTTTTCTCTTTTTGTTCTTTCATTCTTTTTTATTTGTTTGAATTGTCTTGTACAAAATGACTAAAATGGAAATGTTTTACATGAATACTAATGCATAACCTATATTGAATTGCTTACTGTCTCAGGGAGGGGAGAGGGAAGGGAGGAAGGGATAGAATTTAAAATTCAACTTAAGCAAACATTAAAAATTGTTTTAATATGTAATTAGAGAAAAATATTACTAAAAATAAAATGTCATCAAAAATTTTTGAAACTTGATTTTTTTTATGTTTTAAATAAAGTGCCAGCAACAGTGTGGTAGATAGAAAGGAATGAGAATGGTGAAGGGGCAAGGTAAGCCCCTCTGTGAGGAATAAGATTATACAAACTAAGGCCCCAACTCAGTATGAGCTTTCTATTATCCTGAGCTGTTTGGAAACAGAGGATCCTGAGAGTGTGAGGGCTGCTCCTCTCCTGGGACCCTGGCCAGGTACTTGAGAAGAGATATGATAACTGCCCAACTCCTGGAACTAGCCACTCCAAGGAAATATCGTTTTTTTTTTTGGGGGGGGGGCTTGGAGGGATTGGCCTCCATCCCAGGCCTCACACAAGATACAATGCTTGCTAAAAACACCTGGCAGTATGCCTTCTTTAGTCTCAGCACGACTTATACTGTAAGATTCAGACCCCAAATTGGAATCTCACCCATGGAGGAGACATCTTGCCTGCGACCCTCCTCTGTGGGACCCTGATGGCTGTACCCAGGATTCCCCAGCTTGTGTGGTCAGGTGTTGGTGCTTCCCCACAACAGTGATGATTGTAAATATATATATAGCCATTATTAATCATAGTTGCTCTTATTCTGCTATCTTTAAGCCTTTTACTCTATTATCTCTGCTTGCCTTCCCATTCAACCATCCAACTATATTCTAAATAAACTATATTATATTGGATCTTTTGAAGTGTCAAGTGTTCCATTCACACAAATCCTGAACCTCCTTAATCAGACAAATGGAGATATATGTAAAAGAAAATAAAGGCTTTCTGAAATTGTCCAAAGGGTCTGAACTATAGCTGTGGCCATGTGGATAGAGAGAAGGTTATGAATTTAAAAGATGCTATGAATGAAGAAGATCATAAAATCATAGATCTATTATTGTAGTGAACCTCAGAGTTCATCTTCTCTAACTCTCTAACATTAAAGATGAGGAAAATAAAATCCCGGGGAAATTAAATGATTTGTTCAAGGTCATACAAGTAGTAATGTCCAGACATGGCATTCAAAACCATGTCCTCTTATTCCAGATCCAGCCCTCTTTCCACTGTAACAGGTTTGAGTATGATCAGATAGGAAATGTGAGAGTAAGGGAAGAGAGGAGGAGGATTCCTGAGTGTTTGAAATAAATGTCAACAGGAGCTACAATAGTCAGGAGAAATTTTGTGTAGGACATAGGACTGAGGCCAGGCTTTGAAGAATGTGTTGGGGTTCGATGGGGTTGGATGTGGGTTGTAGGTTGTATGGGAAAGAAGACAGCATTCCACATGTGGAAAAATAACATGTCCAAGGCACAGCTATAAGATTAAGTGAGGCACATTCACAGGATAAGGAAAAATCGAGACCAAGTAGATTAGAGTTGAAATTACATGCTTAAGAATTGAACATGATTGGATAGACAGGGTGGGGATAGATTCTGAGGAACTTTAAAAGTCTAGCAAAGGTATTTACCCCACCATTCCACCCCCTGATTGCGGGCAATGCTACAGAAAGTGGACATTCACACATACATAGGACAGAGTTATACAATCAGACTGTCCAGCTGTCAACTAAAGGTCTCCACTGAAAGCAGATGAATTATTGATTTCCCTTGCTGGTAAGAGCACCTGCAGGCAGCCTCTAAAGACAGAACTAGCTGAGAGTTCTGGGCTTCTGTTTTTAAACTAGCGCTTATGTGGCAAAGTTAACTGTATTATCAAGAGGGAGAGCCAGTTAAGGCTTCTTTGTGGTAGAGCACTGAAACATGGAAATGCCCAGTTACTACCTGGGTGGCTTTCCCTCTGTGGAAATGTTAGGGATCTCCTGTTTCCTGTTTCCATGAAAAGTGTTGTGCTGTGGACTGTACTAGGAGCTGTCTTAAGTCACTGTATACGCTAATAGGGTAGAGAGAGCATTAGGTAATGAAGTCACTGATAGGTGTGTCTTCAAAAATTCTCATTACCTGTACCAGAACTTAAAGGCTAAATAAGTTTGAAAGAACCACAACAAAAAAAAGAGATGCAGGATTCCAGAGACTGAAATTCTAAAAGCAATATTGGCTCAAGGGGCACAGGAGACTTTAAAAATACAGAATCTTGATGACTGTATAAAGAGTTCAATGGAGAATTCAAATTTTAAAATGACATCTAATAAAGATAAAATATGACAATACAAAAGAGCAGAACAGTACCAAGAAAATAGTGTCAGGAAAGCTAAAGTTCAGAAAAGATTTATACAAAATGCTAAAAGCAATTTTTTAAGACTTATAAAACAACTATGTGGGGGACGAAGAACAAGAAAGAGAAAGGACCACAGATTGAGGTTAAATGAGATGTTGATATTTTAAAAAGTAAAACTACTCAAGTCTTATTTTATTTGTGTTTTCTGAACCAAGAAAAATCAATCTTCTTAACAAATGGTCAAATCCAAGAAAAATGAAATGGAGAGAACTGAACCTACTTACCTTCATTTAGGAGGGCAGGGGGAAGGGAAGAGAGAGAGAGAGGGAGAGAAAAAGAGAGGGAGAGAGGTAAAGGCAGAGAGGGAGGGGGAGAGGGAGCGGGGGAAGGGGAAGGGAAGGAGAGAGAGGAAAGATCTTTTAATTCAGTTCAGTTTAACATTAAATCCTGGGAAATTTTTAGGTAAGATTCTTAAAGGAATATCTGCGATCATTCTAAAAGTAAAACAGTATCTGATATGAAGAATTTAAATAAAATTTAGCAAAATGGCCACAGCAACATATTACAAATATTATACAGTATGAACAGATTGAATTTATACCAGAAATGGAGAAATATTTCAATGTTAAGAAAATTTTAAATAAAATAGATCATATGAATAATAAAAATACATGATTATGTTAATAAAGGAAAAGCATTTGTCAAATGTATGTATTTGTGCTTAAAATTATTAAGGAACATTGCAAAAAGGGGACCTTTCTTTATTATGATAAATAGTAGCTATCTTAAACCAACAGTTAACATTATCTAACATGACTGGGCTGTGCTAATATAATTATGAGAATGTTACCTATTTATGAAATTATTGTCATACCAATCAAATGACCCAAGTTACTTAATACAACATGACAAAAGACCAAGAATCCCAAAGAAAATCATGAACAATAAAATAAAAAGTTCTAAGAATACCAAAACCAAAACTATACTACAACAAAATATAATCATTAAGCTATTTAGTAATATTGGCCCAAAGGAGGGAGACAAGAGACCCCTAAGAGTAAAATTTGGAAATGGATTTTATTCTAAGTGGGACTGTTCGGGGTCAGGCCCAAAGGAGTGAGCCTGCACAGACAAGGTATTGGCTTTTAAAGGGATACCATGCAAGCAGAAACTTAGAGGCCAAGAACAGTGATTGGTCAGTACATACCTCAAAATTCCCACAGGTGCCAAGTCTCCCTGACCCTGGAAGCCCGCCCACCCCTGTGGAGGTTAGCTGACTGGGTAATGACCAAGAGTGGGGAGGGGGTGGAATCGACCTGGCAGTCAGCTCACTTCCCTGAGGGAGGCTTGAGGTTGGTGAATGGGAAAACCAGGTAGCCAGGTACAACAGTAATAGTTAACAGAAAAGTTGATAAATGGAACAGATTAAGTAAACAAGAGCAGGGGAAATGGAAAATAGTAGCCAGTGTTCAATTAATCCAGGATGACCAGCTACTGGGGTAACATACTCTCTACTTGACAAAAACTCTTGAGAAAATTGGAAAGACTAGAAGAAAGTATGTTTATACCAACATTTCCCACCAAATACCACAATACATTTTTATACGTATATGACATAAGCATAGAGTCATATCACCAACCAGTTAAAGAAGATATCTTGCAAAAAACTATGGCCAGAGGAAAGCTTCTTGTCTGAACAGGGAATTGAAATCATTGTAAAAGATAAAATGAACAACTTTGATTTCATAAAATTGAAAAGTGTTTGCACAAGCAAAATCAATGCAGTTACATTTATAAAAAAAAACAGTTAACTGGAAAAATATCTTCAGCAAATTTCTCTGATATGTCTGACATATAAGATATACAGAGAATATCCATTCTCTATTTAGATACATGGTCAAAGGACATAAACAGGCTATTTTTAAAAGAAGAAATATAAATTATTGATGACCATGTAAAATACTCTATATCCCTAATAATAAGAAAATAACCAATTAAAATAACTCTGAGGTTACATGCCCCTCCCCCCCAATGAAAGCAACAGTGGGTAGAAGGGTACTCTGGGAAGATGGCAGAGTAGGTCAGAAATTTCCAGACTCTCCAGATTTCCTACACAGAGAGGAAATCAATATGATTGCAGAATGTATGTCGAGTAGCAAAAATAAAGGGTAAAGCAATTGTCCTCCTAAAATAATTTGAGAGGACCTTACAAAAGACAGGGCTGAGGTTTGGTCAGAGGGAAGTGTAGACACCTCTCCAAGGACTTCACTGAATCAACAAACAGTAGGCTGTCAGGGTTGGTGACTAGGCCTCAAAAATTTTCAGCTTAATTTTGCCTCTTAGCCTCAGGAACTTTCATTTCATGAACTTTTTACATCATAAAGAACTCCAGAACACTGAGTGGGGCAGAGTGAAGGACACTGCCACACACTCCAGAAGCAAGGCCTAGGAGTGCTGACCAGATGTGATCCCTGGCTGTGACTGAGGAGTGCAGTACCTACTGCAGGGAATAAGAACATTTTTGCCACAGGATGCCTGGGGCTTTAACTATACCTTAGAATAGGAAAGGAGTCCCTGAGACTGAGTCTCCAAACACAATCCAGAAGATCACTGTAAGGAACACTTGAGACCTAGGGCAACATTACCCACAATTCAGGTTTAAAACTTGATTATTATAATAATAAGCTGCTAAAAATAAAATAAAATGAATTAAAAATGAGTAACCAAAGGATAAAGAACATAGATCACAGGAAGACAGCAAAATTAAAAAAAAAAGTCACTCCTACCCCAAAGGATCTACCCATCAAATGATCATAATCCCAAAAGGAGCTCATGGAAGAACTTTAAAAGGAATGCAAAAATCAAATAAGAGAAATTGAGGAAAAATTAGGAAAAAAAGAAAAGCAATCCAAGAAAATTATGAAAAGAAAGCTAACCAATTGGAAAGAGGTCCAAAATCTTAAAAAAAATAACTCCTTGAAAACTAAACTTGGGCAAGAGGAATCAAGTGCCATTATAAGACATCAAGAAATAATAAAACTAGAAAAAAATAGGAGAATCTGAAATATCTCACTGAAAAAAGACAACTAATTGAGGAGTGACAATACAAGAATTGTCAGACTGCCTGAAAGTCATGATCAAAAAAAAAAAAAGAATCTGGATATATATTACAAGAAATTATTAAGGAAAATTACCTGAAGTTCTAGAATAAGAGGGTAAAGTAGAAATAGAAAAAAAAATTTCCATTCACCTCCTGAAAGAGAGCTTAGGAGGAAAACTTACAGGAATGCAATAGTCAAGTTTTGAAGCTCTCAAGATAAGGTGAAAACATTGCAAACAAGAAAAAAAAAACCTGAAATATAATGAAAATACAGTCAGAATTTCACAAGTCCTAGCAGCTTCTACTCTATAAAAACATAGGTCTTGGAACATTATATTTCAAAGAGCAAAAGAATTGGGGTTGCATCCATGAATAACTCAGCCAGCAAAGTATTTTCTTTCTTTTTTTCTAATTTAAAGGGACCATCCCTTGACTCACTTCTTTAAGAGGACTATTCACTGAATGGGCATTACCTCACTCTAAGTGAATATGTGAAAAGGCCATAGTCTAAAATGGTCAAGGTCTCCCATCTGGCATCATCTCCAGTCATCCTAATGAATATCCAGTCCTTGAATCCAGATGACTCTGGAGGAGAAAGTGAGGCTGGTGACCTTGCACAACCCTCCCTCCCTCAAATCAAAGTCAACTGCAAGTCATGTCATAATTTCCCTGATGCCATGGCCCACTTTGAAAATGAAGGACAAACACAACAACCCAGCAAAGTTGAGTATAATTCTGAATTTTTTTTAAAAAAATGGACATTTGATGAACTGAAAGATTTTCAGGTAAAAAAAATTTCTGTAAAAAAAATACCAGAACTCAATAGAAAATTCAATATAAAAGATCCAAAAGAAATAAAGGCAAATCATTAAAGATTAATTATAAGGCACTCATGGTCAAATTGCTTACCTATATATTTGAAACTGTTATCAGTATTCTTAAAACTTTCATCATTACTTAAGGTGATTTGAAAGAAAGGTTGGGGTTAAATTGTGTGTGATGGAGTGATTTTGAAAAGAATCAAAATTGGGTAGGAAGAGGTAAAAGGGTGGATATACTATAAAAATGGGGTGTGAAAAGAAGAACTGATACAGAAGAAGCTAGTAATATAACCTTACTTTCATCTGGGTTGAAGAAGAAATAATGTGTACATCTGGAAGAGTGTAGAAGTCTACTGAGCATGTAGAAAGGTAAGAAAACAGGGGGACAGGATGAAGGGAGGGAATTTTAAAGGGGTGTGTAGATTGAGATTTGAGAGTGTGGGGAGGGTGGATGGCTTTGTGGATTGAGATTGGGGGAATGTAAGGATTCTTGGAGGGGTGAGTGAAGTGAGGGGACAGAAAGGTTGGGGGAGAAGATAAGGTAACAGGGATAGGGTAAAAAGAGAGGTTGAGAAAGAAAATAGTGAGGAAAAATTATTCACAAATAGTACTTATAATTTTGAATGTGAATGGGATATTTACAGCAGCTCTTTGTGGTGGCAAAGAACTGGAAATTGCAGGGATCCTCATCAACTGGGGAATGTCTGAGCAAGTTATGCTGTATCGTTGTGATGGAATACCATTGTGCTATAAGAAACAATGAGCTCAATGATCTTAGAAAGGCATGGAAAGACTTGCATAAAATGATGAAGAGCAAAGTAAGCAGAACCAAAAGAACATTGTATATTGTAAAGGCAATATTATAGAAATGTAAAAGGATTTAGACGGGTGGGCATTCTAATATACCTGGTGGAGATGGGAAGAAGCCCAACCATTTTGGAAACCAATTTGCAACTATACCCCAAAAGTCACTAAATTGTACATACCTTTTGATTCAGTGATATATACCAAAGAGATCAAAGATAGAGCGAAAGGACCAATGTGTACAAAAAATATTCATAGCATCATTTTTAATTGCAGTAAAGAACTAGAAACAAAATGGGTATTATCATTTGGCAACGGCCCAACAAGTGGTATATAAACACAATGGAAAAATTACAAAATGACATATGGAACAGATCCAAAGACCTGATAACATTTATAAATGCTAATATAGAATGAAATGAGGAGAACTAGGAGGGTAATTTGCACAAAGACTATAATAATATCAAAGGAAAAAACTGTTAAATACTTAACTCTGGTCGATGCAATGACCAATCATGATTTCAGAAGACCTATGATGAAGCATGCTTCCTACCTTTTAGTAGAGAGGTGATGAACTAGAAGTGGAGAATGAGACCTAAATTTTCCAGGCATGGCCATTAAATTTGTTTCGCTCTATTATTCTTATCTGTTTTAGGGTCAAAATAGTTATAAGTGTGGGCATTCAAGAAATGACAGTGATGCAAGGAAAGGGAAGGGAAAAAGAGGGGAGGAAAGGGAGAGGAAAAAGGCAGGAGGAAGAAAGGGAAGGAGAAGAGAAGACGTGAGAGAAGAAGAAGAAATGTTCCCTGCATAAGCAGAGAACAGGAACTAGTGGGGCAGGAAGAGAGAGTGGGGTGGCAATGAGAGAGAGGAGGAGGCAGAAAGAAGAGAAAAGGAGAGGAGAAAAGGAGAGGAGAAAAGAGAGGAGAGGAGAGGATTCATTGAAAACATTGTCATACCAGAGTAACCACATTCCCTTTCTTGAACAAGGCCTATTGGGCTAGTAGATTAGGAAAATGTTCTAGACACAATATATCTAGATGTCTGCAAAGCATCT
Organism: Gymnobelideus leadbeateri; assembly: GCA_011680675.1. Taxonomy (NCBI): domain Eukaryota; kingdom Metazoa; phylum Chordata; class Mammalia; order Diprotodontia; family Petauridae; genus Gymnobelideus; species Gymnobelideus leadbeateri. The sequence continues at coordinate 134,967 of WOXC01007860.1, read as the reverse complement.
AAAAAAATGTCTGATATCCTTTATTGAAAAGATGGGAAATTGTAGGGCAGGTGATGTCACAGTTAGGTATAGTTAGAATTGAATGAATCGCCTAATCTTAAAGGTATTGATTCTCTAGTGAAGAGAATTCTCTAGTGAAGTGTCACTGGATCAGTCCTTCATCCTATTATATTCAACATTCTTTCCTATGACTTGAATTAAAAAAAATAGATGGCATGTTTAGCATATTTTTTGGATGACAGGAACTTGGAGGGGATAGCTAATGTATTAGATAATAGAATCAGGATCCGAAAATAGCCTGACAGGTTGGAGTGATAGTGATGAGCCAAATCTAATAAAATGAAATTTAGTGAAAGTAAATAAAAAGTCCTATACTTCAGTTTAAAAAAACCTTAACTGCATGAATAGAGAATGGGAGAGGTTGAGGTTAGAAAAAAAACACATGTGAAAAAATAAAACTGGAGGTTTTAATGAACTTGAAGCTATATATGAGTCAACAGAGTGATATAGAAACCCCCCAAAAAGCTAGTGTAATTTTCTGCAATAACAGAAATATAGTGCCCAAATGGAGAGAAGCGACAATAATCACCTCAGTTCAGACTTCTGGAATATTATGTTCAGTCCTAGGTACCATATTTAAGAAAGATATTGGACTGCTGGGGTGCATTCAGAGAAAGGTGACCAGGATGAGGAGAGAATTTGATATCACATAACAACAGTAGCTAATATAGCACTTTAAAGTTAACAAAGAACTTCACACATATTAGTTCATTTGATCATTACAATTAATCTGTGAGATAACTTCCTCAGAGAAGCTAGTAAGTATGGAAGGTAGAATTCAAATCCAATTATCACTTAATTGTAAATCCGAAGCTCTTTCCCCAATTCTATACAAACGACAAAGCTAAATAGTCCTAGAAATTAACCATATCAATTAAGCCCTTTGAGCAAAATCCTCCAACTAAGTGAACCAGCCACAATTAAAGCAGAGTCACACTTATAAGTGTGCTTTTGGATAAGGTTTGTGGAGGAGGGGAGAGGTTTGGGGTGTTGTAATGTTAAGGGAATTTGAAGATCTTCCCTGCCCCCTTAATAGGTCCATGTAACCTGCTTTGAGTTTAGCCCAGCCCACAGTTGAGTCACATGGAGCTCAGTGTGGGAGGAGTTTTACCCAACAGAACATAAGCAAGAGAACAGGAATTGGTGGAGTAGGAAGAGAGAGAGAGAGAGAGAGAGAGAGAGAGAGAGAGAGAGAGAGAGAGAGAGAGAGAGAGCTGAGAGAAAGAGGAGATAGAGCAGCTGGTGGGGAGGGGTGAGAGAGAGGAATTTTGCCTAGGGAAGTTTGTTTGTGGGGATACCTGATAGAGGGAAGGTTTGGGGATGGTGGTGCTCCCTGCATTGGTGATGTGTACCAACTTCTTTATTACCTTGGTGGATTTGGCTTGCTGTTATATGAATAAATATATTGGTCTTGTCTTCAAAAGAGAGAGTCTGTTATATCTTAGATTCAAACCTAGAAATAAGCCTGCTATTCATAGTTGCAGCTGTGGGTATCACATTGGTGATATAGGTATCTCCATAAAAATTAGAAAGAAAAAAACTCTACCAATTTCAGTATATAAAATATTGAAAAATATTGGTTGGAAAATCCTCATATGTAAAATGGGGCAAATAATACTTGTCCTGACAGAGGAGGATAGTTAAAAGAGTGAATAGAGAACTGGCCCTGGAGTTCAAATCTGGCCTCAGACACTGAACACTTACTAGCCGTGTGACCTTGAGCAAGTCACTTAACCCTAATTGCCCTGCCTTCCCTCCTCCAAAAAGATCCCCAAAATAAACAAACAAATAAATAAATAAGCAAGTTGGCCTCCAAGCCAAGAAGACATAAATTCAACCTGTCTCCAATATGTATTAGTGTGTATCCATGAGAATTCTCTAGACACCTCCATATATAAAGTGCAGAGAAGAAGACAATATGCCCTAGTATAGAGGGCCCAGGAATTTTCTAAACCAATGAAGTCACAGTCTCTGCCCCTTAATACTTTCATCACTCTACCTCAATGGTTGTTAGGATCAAATGATACATGGTCTATAAAGTGCTTTATAAAATCTAGTGAACTATAAAATCTGTTGTTAATAAATTACTATTAGAAAATTACATATGCCAGAGGAAAAAGGCAGAGAGACTGGAAAGTGCAAACAATGGAAAGGAACAAAAAGATACAATGGTAGAATAAATAAATTAAAAAGGAAACAACAAAGTAAAAAGTGAAGCAGAAAGAAGGCTTAAGTATGAACAGAATATCACAAAATTTCATGTTACTAAAGTCAAGGAACATACCTCAGCATTTGAAGGGCCAATTCTAATTGTGCCTTTTGGGGGATATTAAAACTCTGGCAGGGAGGGAGAGGGGGACAAAGGGGACAAAGGAAGACGAATATGTATTTTCAGGTTGAAAAGTTACTACCAAGAAGAAATCCCATAATCCAGGAGTTTCTAAGTAAAAACATGGATAAACATTTAGAATGAGCACATTTCTGACTGACCCTATACTGATAACAGTTTGCTTTTTTCATTACCTACATTTCTATATCTATGTCTTCTCTTTCCCTTCCCAGAGAACTGTCCCTCATAATAACCAATAAAAAAAGGAATTGGAGATGGATTCAACAAAACTAACCAGCATTAATGAAAAAAATCTGATATTATATGTCATAATCTATACCTATAGCCCCTCACCTCTTTACACAAATGGTGGGGAGGTACATTATCTCTGCTTTGGGGCCAAATCTAGTCATAATAAATTTTTTAACATTTAGGTTTAGTTTTTTGTGGTTATTATAGTAATTGTGTATAACGTTTTCCTAAATCTGCTTGCTTCACATTGTATCAGTTCATTGCATTAATCATTTCCTATAGCACAGTAATATTACATTGCATTCAAACAATTTCTTTAGCTACTCTGCAATCAATTGATGTCCACTTTGCTTCCAGATCTTTGCTACTCCAAAAAGTGCCAGTGCAAACATTTTGGGTCATGTTGGAACTTTCTTTTTATCACTGACATCCTTGGATGTCGGCATAGATGCTGATGCCTAGCATTTAGACGCCTTGCACTGACATGTCTGGATCAAAGAGTATGTGTATCTTAGTCATTTTTTTTTGCAAAATTCCCAATTGCTTTACTGGCTAACCCTTTTCAGTGGCACATTAGACAACCTTAGGTAATATGCCCTGTAGAAATCAGGAATGCTTAGGAAGGTCATCTTGTAGAAAAGCACTATGTTATAGAGAAACAACTGTGTGGGAGAATCAGCTGATTATAGAAGTCAGATAGAAATAGTCAAACCTCTCAGGAAAACGTCTTCCCTCTCTGCCCCACCTTAAACACACACACACACACACACACACACACACACACACACACACACACACACACACACACGACACATGATGTCCTAAATATACTAGATTTGGGGGGCCCAGAAAGGATCTTAAGGGAGGACTAGGGCTTATTCCTTACAATATTTTGCTTTAAACAGCCTTAATTCTAAAGATCTCTTTTAGCATTTATACAGAGCAAGGGCTATAGAAATACTCAGTCCAACCAATATAAATAATGACTACAATGATGTAAATGAAAACAACACTAAAAAAAGTGAAACTCCCAATTACTTGCAATGACTAATCTCAGTCCAGAGAAGAAATAATGAAACAACCCTCTTGTTCTCAAGCTACTGGGACAGAATATTATGTAACATATCCGGTATGGTTACAGCTTTTATAAAATATGTTTCTTTGTTACAAGAGATGGTTTGGTGGGGATGGAGTGTATATCAGGAAATGACTATGGTTGAAAAACAAAAGTCATCATGATCATACACCTGAAATTGGAAAACACTTAACAGAACTCATCAGGTCCAACCCTCTCATTCTACAGATAAAGAAACTGAGGCCCAAGGAGGTTAAGTGCCTTGCCCAATACAACAGAGGTAGGAAATAGTTGACCTAGAATTTGAACCTAGAAACTCTCACTCCAAATACAATATTTCCACAGGATCAAAACTTAAAGCCAAAAATATAATATATCCCGAAGGAATCACCAAAAGCAAAAAAAGTCATCTGCTCAAAAATTTTTCATAGAAGCATTTTATGTGCTACAAAAAATAAAAGCAATCTAAGTGCCCAACAATGGGGCATGATGAAATAAACTGCAGTACATTAATGTAATGAAACATTATAATTCCATTAAGATCAGCAAGTACTTGGAATACAAAGAAATCTGGAAAGAATCTTGCAAAATGCAAAGCATAGAAAAAGCATAAGCAGAAGAATGGAGTGCATATTAAGTCACCGTGACAATATAAAGGGAAAAGGAAATAGACAAAGAATTGTGATGGGAACTACAAATGACTGAACGGTATTGGGACACCTCATGTATTTGACTTGACTAATTAAATGTACATATTTATTAGCAAGTTTAGTTGTTTGTATCAGTTCATTTCTAAATTTTTAATGAAACATTTAATTAAAATACAGTTCTCTATCTCAAATGCCATTGTTCTTTTTTTTTTTTTTTTTTTTGTCAATAGCAACTTGTTTTGTTTTGTTCAAGATATTACATCTGTCCAAGCCTCACTCCAAGGTGGAAAACCCAAGGTTGGGGTAGGGGTGGGGTTCAGGTACTATATACAATAGCTAATAGCTAACATTTATATAGTGCTTCCTGTGTTCCAGGCACTGCTAAGTGCTTTACAATTATCATCTCCTTTAATCTTCACAACAACCCTGAGAAGTAGGTGCTATTATTATCCATATTTTACAGATAAGGAAACTGAGGCAAACAGAAGTTAAGTTACTTGCCCAGGGTCATAGAGCTAGTAAGTATCTGAGGTCAAATTTGAACTCAGGACTTCTTGACTCCAGGTCCAGCATTCTAGCCATTGCACTGCCTAGCCACCTTAGAGATTTTATAAGATTCAGAAAACTCCAGAGTCAGAGATATTCATTCATTATTCCATTGACTAAAAATACTTTGTTGTTGTTTTTTTCCAATTCACCTCACATATATGATAAACACTCATGAGTCAAAGGACAAAACCATCTTGTGTCATTGCTAAATGAATACAAGTTGATGAACATTTGCTAGTATCTATTCAAAAAGTATTTTGGACATTCAACAGGCTTTTACAAACATATAGAGTACTTTTCTCAAGTCTGATTTCCAGATTGCATTACTGAATATTCCTCTATTTATCTTGATTAAATTAAACAAATTCTGATTTATAAACCACCACATGAAAATCACTATTCAAGGAACACATTTCAGACCTCTACAGTTTATTAAGATCTGGATTTAAACACAGTATCTGTCATTTAATACCTGTTCTACCTTGGGCAAGTTGCTAAATTTATGTGGTGTTGATTTCTTCACCTACAAAACGAGAATATTTTATTAACTAGATAACTTCTTAGGTCTCTTCCAACTTCAAATCTGTGATCCTGTGTACACAGCAATTATAATGCAAACTAGAAAGTGTCACGAGAGAGACACACAGAGTGATAGGGCCATGGTTCAAAGTAGAGAGAGATCATATCTCATTGGGGAAATTAGAGGGTTTATATTTCAAAGGAACTTGAACTAATCTAATCCAAACTCCTGTTTTTACAGATGTAGAAACGAAGAACAAGTTAAATGACTTGTCCCAAAGTTAGTGGCAGAGCCAGATTTTGATCTCAAGTCTTCAAATTCCACATTACCATGAAGCTTCATAAAATAGGTGACAGATGAGCTGGGCCTTGAAACATGGCTAGGATTTGGAGATTTGTCTTAAATTAATTTAAATTAAAAAGTCTTAAATAATGACTGATTTATCCTTAGTGTTAAAAGTAAAAATGTAATGGAGTTAGAAATGTGCTGGTATAATTGGAGGTGTTAGGATGGGGAAAGTACTGGATCTGGTATCAGTGGCCTGGCTATCTGTTGAGTAGAGAGATACTATACCACCTACCTTACTGAGCCTTTACAATCAAAGTACTTAACTAAATAGTCACCTAATAAATGCTTCATTGATTGACATCTTAGTTTCCTTCATATCAGGTGAAATGGTAAATGTAGTCTATGGGGGATGGCTTGGTGTCTAACAGTACTTAGGTATAGTTTTCCCTGAGGGTGTGTGTGTGGATAGATAGACAGACAGACAAACAGACGGATGGACAGATGGATGGATAGATGGGAAAAAAACCATTAAGATGGAATAGAACATCAGGAAAACTTTTTGTAGAGGTGGGGTTTCATTTGGGACTTGAAGAAAGTCAGGGAATCCAGGAGATGAAGAGGGAAAGAATTCTAGACACATCAGACAGCCAGTGAAAATGTCTAGATTCAGGAGGTAGAATACCTTGTTTGAGGCATGGCAAAAAGATCAATGCCATTGGGTCACAGAGTATGGGGTAAGGGAGTAAGGTGTAAAAAATACTGGAAAGTTTTAAAGGGACTAGGTTATGAAGAGCTTTGACCACCAAAAAGAGGTTCTTATATTGAAATCTAAAGATGATAGGAGGCCACTAAAGTCTACTGAGTGGGAGTGGGTGGGTAGGGTGAGGAATGACCTGCACTTTAAGAATGAGGATTCAAAGATGCCCCTGAGGATTTAAAGATGGTTACAAAAGAGATATCATGATAAAGTGAGTCAGACATAGAATTTGAGATGCCAAGTTTTCATTCAAATTTCTCAAGAAAAGAACAATTACTAGCATTTTTCTTTCATGAGTAGAAACACTAGGGCACAGAGTACACTGTCACAGTAGAAAGAAAAGTAACCACATTTCTCTTTAAATGAACTTTGTCCTTGGTTTATAATATCAAGCCCCTGCTGTCCACATTGATAGACCATTTCACACAGACTAATTATCACTATTTTTATAGTCTCCATTCAATTCCTTTAATTATATAGTATAGTCTATGAATTCTCTCTTCAGTAAAAGTGTGATGAACCTCATTATGCCCCCCACTACTGAAATCATAATTACAACACCTACATGTACTTTCAGAATCATAAAATGTAAGAGTTGGATGGGACCTGAGAAATTATCTGGTTCAACCTGCTCATTTTATAGCTTTGAAAGCCAAGAGGCAGAGAGGGAGGGAAACACTTGTCATTATGAAAATCCAAGGAGCAGAAGTGGACCTAAAATATGAATGTGCTATCAGAGAGTGGCAGCTGGAACTTTTAAGTCACTCAAATCTTACTCTTCTCGGATAATGTGTTATTAGCTAATTCCATCAAATACCACAGTGTCTTATGAGGGTAGAAACATTGACAGGGGCCTAGCCTTTGATATTTAAAAATATCAGTGGTTCTTGTTTTATGTCAGCTCCTGAAAATCAGCTCACTAATGTTGTCAGACAAGAAGTCAAGTCTGTAAGGATGTGCCCACTCCTACTGGAAGGCCAAGACACTGATGTTTAGAAAGCTCAGGCAAAAGGTGATTCTAGAGGTAAATTCACACACTTTGCAGTTTGTAGGACTCCTGCTTTGTCAAGCAACACAGACTGAGGTAGACAATAACTTGTTAAGCCCATATTTTGAACGCCCTACTGTTTCCTGTGGTTCTGGAGCTTATCACTATAGTAACAAGCCATGCAATGCCAAACACCTCAAAATGCAGGTGAATTATAATTTTAAATGACTATCATTTTAAATTCTGGCAATTAAGGTTATCCATTATTTCACTGGATTTGTGATCTAATCCACAAAAGTAATCCCTCTATTAGTGTAGATTACAACCATCAATGCCTTCCCATTCTGTATGACTCTTGTCAATGACTACCATAAATCCTGCAGGGAGGATCTATCAATAATCTTGAATTTGAAGGCCTTCCAGCTTGGTAGGACCTCAGAGCATGTACTTTGCTATTATAGCCTCCTAGAACCCACACTCATCTTCATTCCATGATGAGGTACTAGAATAAGGCTGTAATGGTAGATTTTTCCTCTACTTTCAAAATATAAGTTAAAGCACAGATTAACAGTGAGTTGGTATGGACTATGGATGTCTAGCAAATAAAATCTCTTCAAAAAGATGTTGCCAGAATTTAAGCTACTCTCTTCCATCAAGACCTATAAACTTATTGATATTAGAACCACATTAGACCCCTTGATATTGTGAAAGGAGAGCTAAATTTTGTCTTTTTTTTTTAACAGTTCCTAGTTACCAGTAGATTAATCAAGTGGCCCATCGGTTACTCCTTGCTCTTGCCATATGGCTGGTCCACCTCCATTTCTGATCACTTTTTTGCTTAATGATAAATCTCTTCTCGCACTGAAAATCTGCTGCAGCCTCCGCTATCACCATGAGTCTCTAGGTCCCCTGACAGCTGAAATCTTTTGATATTAAAGTAGTCTAAGATTCACAACCATAAGGATCACAAGGAGAGCATCTGTGCTGTTTTGGTTCTTAAGATGGACCTTTGCCCAGAGAGCAGCTTGGTATTAACAAAAGCACTGCACATTTTCCTAAGTATAACCCATTATGCTCACATCCACCTAATTTGATGTTGGACCCCAACTCACACTCACTAAATGTGTGGAGCAGTGTCATAAAGAATGTCTGGAAAAAGGACAAATGGAAAAGGCCTTCTTTAGAGATGATTGTGTTCTCAAGTAGGCATCAAACACATAGCCCAGAGGCCAGATCTATCTCAACACATTCCTGAGGGTGACCTGAACCAGAATAAAATGGAATTGGGAGATAATTGACAAAGTAAATAAAAATACATAACGTTAATGTGTGGTTTTCTAAGTCAATATGTGGACTTCAGGGATATTTATGTACTGTTTTGTGGCCCCCATTTCTACACTTGACACCACTGCTCTATGCACTCCAGTTTGTGTATGATATTGTGTTGAGTACATCAAGTCCCAGAACATCATGGGACCTTTTCAATGAGATCTATGATTACCAAAAAGAGACTGGCCCAACAATCCCCACAAGCAAAAACTATTCGGATGTAAAGTTCCTATTATTCAGACTGTAAAGTGGAGATATGTGGGCAGTCCATTTAGATAGTACTTTAATATATATATATATATATATATTTGGAAAAGGCATGTGTGTAGCATGTAACACATACATATATAAAAACATTTTCTAAACTTTTTATTTTTCTATTGAAATTTATAGATATAGAAGTCAACTCATAAATCCACATACATTATAGCCTACTCTCTTACTTCAACACTTCAAAAGGTACCTGATTTCTTATCAATCCAAGTATCCTTTTGAGTTAGGGTCCAAAACTGAACAAGAAGGACAAAAGTATTTTGTGCTGTACTTAAGAAAATGTGCAGTGCTTTTAAGGATTCCAAGTTGCTCTTTTGCCAGTGACCAATTACAATTCTTTCACACCTTAATAGATCATCTTCACGAGTTGGTATGGCCCAAATTTTATCTCCTGAAGGCCTAGATTGTGATGATCCCTAAATTGTCATGGTTCCTAGATAACAGACATACAAGCTATTACTAAATCTGTTCTTGAAGTCTCAGCAACTTGGTAGGATCTAGTGCAGTTTATACTATAGTAGAATATATTTCCAGAAGCAAGGGTCAGGAAGTATTGGTAAAAGATTTAGTGGTGGATCCCTACCACACTCTACTTTGAAAAACATAAATTTAGGGGCCCCTATGTAATGCAGTAAATATAGAGTGCCAGCCCTGGAGTCAGGAGAACCTGAGTTCAAATCTGGCTTCATACACTTGACACACTTACTAGCTGTGTGACCTTGGGCAAGTCACTTAAACCTAATTTCCTTGCCTTCCCCCATCCAAATGTATATGTTTATATTTAAACATGGGTCCATGGTCAACAAAATGATGGAGTGGGAATCATTGGAAACAAAATCACCATTGAAAATGGTGACACTATCATTTCAAGTGTTCTTCTATAATCAAGATCCATGAACTCTGATACTGGAATCACATTTGTACCCTTAGATACAGAGAAGGAAGGAGGAAGGAAGGAAGGAAGGAAGGAAGGAAGGAAGGAAGGAAGGAAGGAAGGAAGAAAGAAAGAAAGAAAGAAAGAAAGAAAGAAAGAAAGAAAGAAAGAAAGAAAGAAAGAAAGAAAGAAAGAAAGCCTCTTCAACTCAACTCAACATGTTCAAAACCAAATGCAAACTTTCCCTAAAAACTCTTCCCATTGCCAATATACCGTATTTCTGTTAAAAGCACCACTACTTTTCCAGTTCCCCACGTTTATACTTTCGGCATTGTCCTTCTCACTCTCCCTCACCCGACACACACAATAAGTTTCCACATCTTGTTCCTTCTCTATTCTTACTGGAGATTACTACACACGCCATCACCATCACCTCATCATACTGTACAATCCAGACAAACAGGACTTTGTTGTGTTCTTCACACAAGATAATCCATCTTTGATCTCTGAGCCTTTGCAATAACTATGACCCCACCCATACCTGGAATAGACTCCCTCTTTATCTCTACCTGAAAGAAAAAAAACAAAAAACCTCTTCCCTCAAGATACAGCTCAAGTACTTGCTTCAACATGAAACCTCTCTTAACCTCCCCTACCAAATGCTAATGCCTTCTCTACCAAACTCCCTTGCATTTAACTACTTTGTATTTATTTCCTTTATAGTTATTCTGTATCTATTTTATATGGAGAAGCAGCCTGGAATATTGAATAGAAAGCTAGTGTCAAAACCAGAAAGACAGGAGTTTAAATTTTGCCTCTAAAAATATACTGGCCGTGTGACCTTGGGCAATTCATTTAAACTCTGAGCACCCCAAGCAACAGTCTAAGACTCTAAGGTGCCAATCTGCTTTGGTTGAGAGACTTTCCTCATCTGAGAATTCCCTATACCAATGTAATCGCAAGTCCAGTTCCTATTCCCTAAATACTTACACTTGCTGTCTTCTCAAACAGAATGTGAATTCCTTGCAAGTAGAGATGGCTTCATTTTTTTTTTTTATATCTGTATCCCCAGTGCTTAGCAAAGTGCCTGGCACATATCAACTACTTAATAAATGCCTTTTTATTGATAGGTGATTTTAAGAGAGAGTTAAATATTCTGAACAATTAAAGGGAGAAAATGACTTGTTATAGAGAGTTCAGAAGTGAGCTATTTCAAAACTAAGCTAGTCTTTGTTTTTGTTTTGCACGACCTTCTTAAAAAGGCGGTTTCTCCCCATGAGACCTTTTGGGTACAAGTGAGCAGGGTTGTTCAAATAACACAATATTGTTCCTTGGCATATTTAGGTTTACTGGTGAATAATAACAGCTGCATCCTACCCCTGGATAATTATTAGTAGGAGTAGTCTACCTCTACAAAACAGGAAGTGAAAATTTCCTTGATGCCAAGCCATTAAAGATAAAGTTCCCAGGACACTGGAATACTTTTGCTCTTCCCCTACCCCCTACTCCTAATCCCCACTTTTTTCTTTATATCCAGTGCTTAGTACAGTGTCTTGAACTGATTAACTGATGCACCCCTTTCTTACCTCCCTAGACAAAGTATATTTATCGAGTGTAGATTATCCCACAGTCCATCAGAAAAAAATCCGAGTTGTCTTCTAAAGTGAAAATTTTTTTGCTAGATTACAATATGAAGATACAGTGATTATGCACCTATTTACTTAAAGATTTAAATGAAAGAAGAGCACATGGATTCCATTAAAAATCCATAAGCACTTGGACACACAAATATCTATTTTGGGATAATAAGTAATATAGTAAAAAAAAAAAAAAACAAGAAGTCTTGACTATAAATAAAAGACCTGAGATTGAGTTCTAACTGCCACTTATGAACTATTTTGTTGTTGTTTAGTCATTCAGTTATGTCATACTCTTCCTGACCCCATGGACAATAGCACACCAGGCCCTTCCATCTTCTACTATCTCTCAAAGTCTGTCCAAGTTCATATTCATTGTTTTCATGACACTATCTATCCATCTCATCCTCTGCTGTCCCCTTTTCCTTTGGCCTTCAATCCTTCCCAACAGCAGGATCTCTTCCAATTAGTCCTGTCATCTCATTATGTGACAAAGTATTTAAGCCTCAACCTCAGTATTCAACCTTCCAGTGAATAGCCTGAATTAATTTCTTGAAATTTAGATTTATAAATTATGCCCTTAAGCAATTCACTTCACTTCTCTGAAATTCATTTCCCTCACCTGTAAAATGGGATAACAATTTTGCCACTAACTCACAGGACTGCTGTGAGGATTATAATGTGCCACATAATTGTAGGTTATAAAAACCAAACCCTAATGAGCAGAAAAAGGCATGCCCCTAGGTAAAATACAAAAGAAGGGCTTTGAGAATATATCTGTCATGGTAAAATCCCCAATACATAAGACTCTAATAATAAGATAATTGGCTTGCAAACACTTCAGGGAAAATATGCTAACTTAATAATTTCAATTGTTGAACTTCACCTCAATTATCTGCATCATTCACTAAGAAAAGAACTTCTAATTTCCACAAATGAGACATCCAGAAAATTAATCCTCTAAAATTTTATGCCCAAGAAACGGATGGGCAAACCATTAACCTGTTACATGATTTTATATTCTGAACTAAGTGGGGAACTACTTCTGGGTACAATAGGTCCAATTCAATTTAGTTTAACAAAGGCTTATTAAGCATCTATGATGTGTTAGACCAGGGTATGGAAATTGTGGCCACCACACATGGCCCTGTAGGTCCTCAAGTGTGGTCCTTTGACTGAATCCAAACTTCACAGAACAAATCCCCCTGATAAAATGATTTGTTCTGTAAAACTTGGACTCAGTCAAAATGCTGAGGACCCAGAAGGCCACAGGTTGCCCACCCCTGTTCTAGACAGACAGGATACAAAAGCAAAAGTAAAACAAGCCTTGCCCTCAAGGGATTTACATTTGAATTAGGGATAAGCAACAAGGACACAGGTAAATAAATACAAATTATAGACAAAATAAATGCAAAGTATTTGAAGGAGGGATAAAGACAAATTGACAGGATGAGTAAAGGCTTCATGTAGCAGACATTTAAACTGAACCTTAAAGAAAACTAGGGAAGTAGAGGGGAGGAGAGAAAGTAATATAGGTATGAGAGACAGCCCATGCAATTATAGTAATGTGGGAGACAGAATATTATGTATGGGAAACAGTAAGTAAGCCAGTTCAGTTAGAATGTAGAGTACATGAGAAGTAATGTGAAATGAGTCTACAAAGATAGGTTAGAGTCATATTCTGAATAATGTAATAATGTAAATGCTAAATAGAGAAGTATATATTTTAAACTAGGAACACCTAGTTTAAAATACATAGGGATCACCAAAGCATATTGAACAGGGAAATAACATGGTCGAACTTATCTGTGCTTTAGGAATATCAATTTTCCAACTATGGGGAGGGAGAATTAGAGAGTGGGAAGGTTAGCAGCGAGTCAAAGAATGAAAACGATAAAATGATGTTGAGATTTAAAGCTTGGGGGTCTGGAATGATGATAATAGCTGGAGAGTTTAAAGCAAAAAATTTCTGTTCTGTTTTGGACATGCTGAGTTTGAAATGCCAATGGGAAATGAATGTAGAAGTGTTGATCAGTCAGTGAGGCACAACTGGAGCTCAGGAGAGAGATAACTATGTCTATATGTAGATTGGGGAGCCATCTGCATAAAAAGGATAATTGAACACTTGGGAAATGATGAGATGATGAAAGGAAAGAATAAAGAGAAAGTAGACATCCCAGGGCAGAGCCCTAGGCACACCCATATATAGAGAATGGGATATGGTCATGATCCAGATAAAGGAATTGAGAAGGAGCAGTCAGAAATGTAGGAAAGAAATCAGCAGAGAGCATTGTCACAAAAACCTGAGGAGGAAAGAGTATCCAGGAAGTGGAGGGTTTTCAACACTGTCAAACAATGCAGATAGGTAAAATATAAGGACTATGAAAAAGGTCAAAAATGAATTTAGAAATTATATTTTTAGAAATTTCTGCCATTTATGTAATTATTATATATTTATTTTATATATATATAATTATATATTTCTATCATTTATATATTTATATTATATATTTATGTTGCATATAAATATATGATTATATGTAATTTGGAACAGTTAGAACCTTAAAAATCTTGAAGAGAATAATTTCAGTTTCGGTGATAAGATCAGATGCCAGATTGCAGGGGATGAGAAGTGGAAGCTGAGGAAATGGAGACAACAAAAATGAAAAATACTTATGATAATAATTTGCCTATGAAAAGGAAGAGAGCTATGGGGTTATGACTGGAAGGGATGGCACGGTCAAGTGAAAGGGTTTTGTTAAGACACAGAAAGGTTGAAGAATAGAGATAGGAGGTAATAGAAGGAACAATATCTCAGGAGAGAGGAAGGGCTGAATTCAAGGACACAAGAAATTGACCTTGACAAGGACTACTTTTCCCCCAAGATTGGGATACAAAATGAAAAATTATGAAGGACATTAAGGGGATGCAAGATATAAAATCGAGCAAAAGAAGAAGCTTATGATGAAAGGCCTAAATGTTCTCAGTAAAGTGTGAAGCAAAACCCTCTGGCAAGCTGGACCATTGGGAGGAGGGTGGAGAGAAGAAAGGATTATCATGGGTGGTGTAGGAAGAGAAGACTTGAAATGGAAGCAATAGTGTAATGGGAACAGGAATCTGAAGCTCTTCCCTGTCCCTTAATAGGTCTAGAAGGGAGTTTGAAGACCTCCCCTGCTGGGAAGATAAACCCTGCCCCCTAATAGGCTGAATGTAGTCACATTGAGCCTGTGGTGGAGGAGTTCGCTGAAGGATGGCGCAGAGCCCACAGGAAGCTGGGAGTCAGAGTTAGAGAGACAGTGGGAGAGACAGGAGCTCAGGCAATGAGAGAGAGAGGGGTTTGTGAGTAAATATTGATCCTGTATTGGTTTGTGGGAAGGATAAAAGATGCTGTTGCTCTCTTTGCTGTCATGGCTTGTTAACTTCATTACTACTATTTTGGAATCGGCTTCCTGGTTTTGGGTTTTCTGGTGTCTAAATCCATATTTTAGTTCTGTACTCGATATGGAGAATTTGTTGTATTTTGTGATCAAACATCATGTTATATTTATAGTCACAATCTTTATCATGATTGTGGGCACTGTAAATATTGCGCTGGCACTACAAATGGGTATTATGACAGGTAGTCAATCAGAGGAAACTAAAAGGATTACTTTGCTACAAGTGCAGTTGATATGGGATAACAATTTTCTGGTGAACCAATTCATTACACTTGTGTGCCTGCCTCCCAAAGTGTTTAGTAAGATACAATTAGAAGTGAAAAAACTAGACAACTAGAATTGACTGGATGACGATCAGAGAACTGATTGGACCAAAATCTCATTTCACATTTTGACAATTTACAGATCTAAGAACTACATGATGTGTAAATATCAGTTCATCCTTGCCTACCTATTCTATGTCCCTCTTGTCCATGACCTCCCATAGATCCTCCACAAATGAGTCCTAGGCTACTGCAAGTTTTTACCAAGGCAGGAGAGGGGAAACAGGGGAGGAGTAATCAGTCCTTCCCTACCTCCAAAGTTCATACTATATCCCCCCCAAACACAGAAACAATAGCAACACACACTTATACATCCTTAGTCTCCTTCTACTCAGAAGTACAAGTCCTGATAAGGATGATATGGGCCTACTTTTGATTCACACTTGTACCCATTTTCCCCAAGGGACAATCTGTCACCCAATGTCAATGCAAAGCCCAAAGTCTTCAAGGACAGAATAATACATTAAATGACTTGGTCTCCCCGGTTTTATAGCTAAGAATGCCCTGCTTATGAGCCAACTTTATTCCCATTCATCTTGTTTCTCTCTCCACACATTTTAAGATTTATATCTTAGTTGGGCAGGTTAAAAGCAGGGCTGGACCCATGTTTGATTGCCTTTATGTGTTACTCCATATCCACAAGTATGAAACCTGCACTTGGATGGCTTTGCAGGTGTTTATTATTGTGTATATATATATATGTATATATATATGCTTATATCTCTATAAACCTATATATTAAGGGGCCTTGTATATAAGGATACTTAGAAAATTCAAGACTAGAGAACAAGAAAAAAATTTATAATATGTGCATGTCATTATACCATCAGAGAGATCAAGCTTCATGACAAGAGAAAGTGAAGGATAATACCAGAATTATGAACTGAGAGACTGAAAGAATATAGTCTTCAGTGAAAGTAGAGATAAATTAGAGAGAGGAACCAAGGGAGAGAGAAAAGGAGGAAGAAATATTGTGGAACAGAATAAAGGCAAATAATCAAACTTTAATGAAAGGAAAGAGAATGGAATCTGCAATATATAGACTAGTGAGGTAGGCCTTGACTAACGGGGAAAATAAATCTAGAACCTATTAATAAAGAGATGGCTAGTACACACATATTTTTTTTTAAACTATCATGAGGGCTCAGAATGACTTTATTAAGAACAGTCATTCTACTCTGACTTGCTTTCTTTTTAAAATGGTTAATAAATATGAAATAGGGTTAAAAAAAAAAGGAAGAGAGACAGACAGACAGACACAGGGACAGGACAGAGTGACAGAGAGAAAGCACAAAAATAGGAAGTTTTGTAGAGGGGCAAGTATAGGGAAGGAAGATATTGACTTCCATTTGCAAATGTTAAGTTTGAGATGCCTCTAGGACTCCGACTCTGAAACTGTGTAAGTACATTGTCAAAATTAGGAGTATCTGATGAACCTCATCATTTTTAGAAAATTCTTCTTCCATTAGGATTCTATGCTAGGAATCCTCAATGATGGGGGCAAATACCTCTGGTGAGAAAATATCTTTGCATTTTGTGCCTCATTTGATATTAATAATTGGAGGTTTAAATAAGAATGTCTACCCTAATATCTTTCAAAGACCTTGTATAATAAAGTCATCTCCATTGTTAGATTTTTCAAAAAATCCTGCTATCTACATAGAAGACAGCTTATTATAGTTAAACCTAAATTGAAGGCATTGTTTTGCTTTGCCACAGTCTAATCTTGTTGTTACAGTATACAAACAATAAATATAGTGGGATATTTTATTCTCTGTACTGTTTAGTTGTCTGATATAAAGACAGGGTCTGCAATAAAACATTAAATGTGTAAAGCTGCCTTTTCCCTTTCCATGCCCATCATAGATACTCTCAAAGTGGGTTTAAAGTATTCTCATAAAAGATTTTATAAAGATGGTAAAATGAGCCTATTGGCTGATAGTTGATCATATTTTGATCATCTTTTCTTTATATGAAAGCAGGCAATAACATGCTTTCCCCCCAGGCATTTGGAATCCTCCCCTTAAAAATATCTTGAAAATCAGTCTCTCAATGAAAGTGAAACCATCATCTCTACCACAGAACTCCTCTCTATATTCTATAGACTGTCTTATGTTTTTTTTTCTCCCCTTGCTTTCTTTAAAGTTCTTTCTACTTTATCATGCAGTACATTGGGGATTGTAATGTAAGAGTCCAAATGGGGTAATTCCACTGCCACTGACAGAGAAAACAGTTTGTTATATAATTTTTTCAAATCTTTTCCATTATTCATCTGTTCACTTTTCTACTTCCAGTTTCATCTGTGAAAGGCCCACAGGATGATACAGCTTAATTGTGTCACTTGCCAACCTTTATGTAAGCTTGCTTTTCCCTCCACTACTTCTCAAAAACTTCCACTGTCCTTCTCCACACAATTTTAGAAATGAGTGATATTTTACATCAATGCTGTCCTTGGTTGCCATATGTCTCCCTTTGGCAAGGAGATCAAGTTTTTACTGTTTAGGCCATTTCTAGGTTCTTTAATATTCCAGGGGCAATGGTTACTTTACATTGGTTAATTTCCTTGAGAAATGGTTATAGCCTTTATCAATTTCCACACATCAACAGTAGGCTTGCCATTTGGTGATGATGAATTATGTCCCCATGCATCACAGGCCAGGCTTGATTTAATACAATCTGGTGTTGCAGGTTCAAGATGGGAACATATGCCATCAATAGTTAACCAAAAAAAAGTTTATTTAGCCATAGCTATATAGCATATCCAGCAGTGATATTCCATTCAATTGGGTATAGTATTTGCTCTTACCACACCATACAGTCCATGAAATTAATTTCATGTAGGTAAGTGAAAATTCAAACAAACCTTATTCCCTCATATCTGACTAGTGACCTAAAACAGATGAAAACAACTAAAAATCTAAAATAAAGAAGCTCCTGGAATTAGATATTTGAACTATCAATTTTACACATTCAGATTTTCATGACTAAGGAAAACAGTAGTTTTCATTAAAAATAGTCTTCATGAAAAATACTAAACTTTACAAAGCCAATAATAAAACCCTAGGTTAATTTAATATGCTATGTGACAATATAGCTTGGCAAGATTTATTATTATGAAAAAAGCTTAAAATAAGGTAGAAACTCTACAATTCTGAGAGTTGTTTTTTAATTCCTCCCCTCCATTTTTCCAACATGGAATATTAAGTAAGCAACTTTCCCCTCTACACTATAGTGAATGAAGCATCCCTCCCCAGGTCATTTTAATAACAACAATACTGAAAATTATAATAATAACAATGATAATCATTTACATATGTTAAGGTTTGCAAAAAGCTCTTTTAAAATGTTATTGCATTTTTATCCTCTCAATAACCCTGGGAGGTAGATGCTATTACTATCCCTATTTTACAGATGAGGAAACAGATAGACAGCTGTTAAGTGACTTGCCAGGTGTCACAAAGCTATCCTGAAATAGGATTTAAACCCCTATCTGATATTCTATCCACTATGCCAACTAGCTGCTTGTAATCCTTCCCATTTGTCCCAGAAAGGCTCATGGGCACTTGGGACACTATAGAGGATCCTTGCCCATTGAAAAAGGATACATCCCACAGTTACCTAAGAGAAAGAGGATCTGGGGCTTTGGCATCATTATGGCCTACCTAGTGTCAGTGTCAGGGTACTGCCAAGAGGTCGGACAAGGTGGAGGGAGAGGGGAATAGAGTTCCTAACTCCCAAGAAACTTGGCAAAGTTTGAGACTGGCAGAAACCATAGTACATGAAATCCCCTTATCTAGTACTGCTTTTGAGGAGTACTGTAATGGTAATGAAATTTAAAGATTCCTTCTTATTGGAAAGCTAAGAGGTACTTAGCACATAGTTCAAATTAAGCCTCTGTTAAAGAAACAGAAGGTGTGAACTCCTGTTGCAATAAGAAGGGGCTGAAAAAGGAGTAGCAATATTGTATATAAGGAAAAGCCCCAGAGAGGGAGAGTCAGAACTCCTTGGGATAAGCTTCATGGGGGCAGAAGCAGCTGCTGCCAGAGAGGCTGAAGAGGAAAGACCCAGGCTGGAGAGAATGATTTTGATTTTGGGAACCAGCTGGAGCTTCTGCTGGGAGCTGCTGAAGACTGAGGAAGCATGACTGCGATGCTGATACTTTGCATGAACCTGTTTGTAGCTTTGTTAAGCCTTGATTTCCCAGGAACAGAGACTGTGAAGGATTTAAGGTGGACTGGACACTGTGAGCTTCAGTGTGGAACAGGAACAGCACTGAGAGCTGGACAAGGAACTAGGAGCTGTCTGCCTTTGAACCCAGGTGACAGTTTGGTGAATCCAGGTAGGAGCTGGGACCATGGAAGGGGATCCATGGAATCTGAGAGACTACCCTGAGTCAAGCTGAAAGAAGACTTTACTTGGATACTTTGTACTGACTGAGAAGATTGTAACTTATTTGTGATTGAGGGGTGGATGGCCTGTGTATTTTACACTATCCCTTAAGAGAGTGCCAAGTAGTGACTGATATTGTAACTTAGTGTGCCCCATGAGTGGAGAACTTTGACTATTGTATTTTGCGACCCTAAAGGAGGCAAGTCTCCTTAAGGATAATTGAATGATTGAGTTGATTAAATAATTGAATTACTAAGTGATTGATTGACTAAATGAATATACTTTTTCAAAACTTTGTCACCACTGTAGTGAAAACTAAGTGGCCCTTTCAGTGATAAACTGTTGTGAATGCTGTGTTTTGATTATCTGTGATAAGCTGTAACATTGTGAATGTTGTACCTTGATTTACTGTGAACATTTTGCTCTGATTTGTTATTGAATAAATAGAGTGTTCACTCTACTATGTAATCAGAAACTTAAAAGCTGTTCATAGTAGCATTCTTCTGGAAATCTGGTAAGAGGTAATAACCAGCCTCTATATAGTGCTTTAAGGTTTGTAAGACCTTCCATACATCATCTGATTCTCATAATAATCTTCATAGGTAGGTGCTGCTATTATCCCCATTCTACGAATGAGGGTATTGAAGTTGGGGAAAGTCAAGCGATTGGCCCAGGGTCACCCAAACAGTAAGCATCTGAGGCAAGACACAAACTCAGATCTTCCCCACTCCAAATCAAGCATTCTGTCCACTATAGCTGCTTGAGCTGAACTATGTCTTCTGCAAAGAAACTCTGGAGTATGGGGACAGGGCTCATGATAGGGAATAATTTCCTCTAGCAAATGTTTAAAGAAAAGACACCTGTTAGGAGCTGCAATGAGCTGAAGGATCAACAATAAAGAGCAAAACTTGAGCCTCCAATTGGGAGGCAGGAACAGCTACAGGAAAAACCATGATGAGTAAAGACATTGGTACCCCCTACATGGAAGTGACAACCATAGTAAGAGCCATGAATTGAGGAATTAGGGCAGGCATTGCCTGCTGAGAGCCCTCCCTATTGCATAGTTATAAATGACTAAGACTATACAAGTCTCCAGAAAAGGCTTGTTTGTGGTGAAATGTAACTATTTTCCATACATTCTGACAATTTCCTTGGACCTATAAATAAAACTTTTCATTTATGAATTTTGAAAACTATGTACTCACAAAGGCATTTAGTGACATCACATTGTTTGGAGTCATATGATGAGATTCCCAGATTTCCCATGTTGAGGCCTGTAAGCCACAGAGGTGATAAATCACCCAAAGTAACCTCGGGTCTTCTGTCTTATATGAGAAACTCTGACACAGGAGTTATGCTTCCATGTTGGAACAGATCCAAATGAGTTTAAGTGATTTTTATTTATCAAATACAAATCCTAACATGTTCCTCTCAAATCAATAAAGAGACCACCACATTACAGAAAAATCTCATATTTCATAGCTGCTATAAACTCCCTGCCAGTGTGATCCAGCTTTTTTAAAAGTCATGCAGCATTACAGCTATACCCAGTGTAGTGTAAAGCAAACCATTTGGAATGAGAAATGAAGGGGAAACAATCACTGAGCTGTTTGTTCTATGAAAAAGCCAGTGAAATGTTTGTTCGACAGTGAAGGCTGTTGGATGCATTATTTAAAGCATACTTGAGTTAATAAAAAGGAAGAACAACACAAAGCACAACTGAGAAAAAAAATTTTACAAGGTTTTATTCAAGCTTGTGGTTGAGAAAGAGGGACTGAGAATTGGAAACATTATGCCTTGAAAGGCAAGAGTGGTAATGAATTCTTTGGCTGTAGTGATTCATCCAATGAGGAAAAATACAAAACATCCCTCAGTCCTCTGATTTCTTCAATGACAGTAAACATGACAGAGTGACAGAAATGGGGTGGGTAGTGGGGAAAGGTAGATAACATGAAGAATGGCTGTTGTTGAGATCTTTGTTCAGGGACCACCATACTACTGGAAGAAGTGAATGACTCATGTCACAGCACAAGATGGGGAAACCAGAAGAGAGAAGGAAGTAATGGTTAAGCAGGACAATGGCTTATAGGTCATCCTTGATGAGGCATATAAGGAGTTGGCAGCATTTGTTTTATCACATGCCAAACAAGAATCCTCATTTTGTGGGACAGTTGTTCACCTAGTTTTGCAGTACTTCTGATAAGCATCTGCAAAAAAAAAAACATTCTGAAAAAGAAAACGCAACCTATGTAATATATCTGTTTAAAAAGTACTTACTATGTACTAGACATTTGCTAAGCACTGGATTGCAAATACAAAAACCAAGCCCTTCTAGAGTTAACACACTGATGGAGAAAGCAATACATATTGGAGAGTGGTTACTGGGGACGAGTGATTTGGTTTGGCAAGTCACAAATATTTGCTGTACTTGAAGTCAGGAACACCTAGGTTCAAATCCTATCTAACTAGGACTGTGACTAGGAAAATCAATATCCACAGGCATCAATCAGTTTCCTTATCTAGAAAACCAGGCAGTTGGACCTCCTAACTGCTAAAGTCCCTCACAACTCTTTCATCTCTTCTGTCCTATGATCCTACAGATAATAAATACAACTATATGGCAGTTGATAATATATCCTTTCTAGGAATGGTCATGCTGATTTGATTGCTGTTCACAGTGCTAGAAGTAAAAAGGAGATATGGGGGCAGGATATGCATGAGACAGTATGACAGGAAGATGGCTGGACAGCAATAAACTGGATCTAGACTAGGCTAGATATGGAGAACTCTTACCAATCAGGAACCCAGAGCTTCAGGAATGGAGCTGAAGTATTGGGCAGGAGGCTAAGGGTGGAGAAAGATAGCAGTGCTTAATGATGAGCACAAATGTCATAAATAACATCACCACATAAAATAAAGAGAAATGGAAGAAAACAAAACCATTTTAAAGAAAACTTGATGAGAGATCCAACTTAGCAAGTGATCATAAAGGGAATTAAAGAAAAAATTGGATGGAAGACAAGCAAGAAGAAAATAGAAAATACTTGCAAATAAACATTTTTGCCATTAAGAAGATTAGAGCCACCTTGTTTAAGATAATATAATCAAAATCTAAGGTAAACTTATTGAAGAGGGAGAAAAAAAACTGAAGAAAATAAAGTGCGAAAACAGCCCAGATTAGCTAAATATGTAGAGAGATTTGTGCTAGGGATGACATAATTCTGAGGACTTTGAAGGGTCAAATCACAAGATATACAACAGAAAAGGCATAGAAAACAACTGGGGTCTTATTAAAGCAGAAAAATGACCCTGAAAAATCTAGTAATTAATATTTAATGATCAGTAGGCCTGCTTTCCTATGTAATATTTTATGAGAATTCTCTACACAAACTTTGAATTCATCTCAGTGAAGGAATTAGACGAGAACAGGAATGCTTTCATAAGCAAGATCCTACCACACTGACCATATCTTTGTTTTTATTTTTATTGATGCCTTTGAGTTTACATCACATTTATTTCTGAATATAGATCTCTCTTTCCCATAATCAATGACTCTTCCCTTGTAACAAAGATTTTAACAAGGAACTTTGAAGAACAGGAGCCATCTGGGAAGTGTATCCAAGATACAATGGGCTGGTCACATGGCAAAAGTGAGAGTTGTCCAGTGGATAGGCCATATACCCTTCTGTTATCTTCATAATTTCAGGATGTGAGGAAAATCCCCAGCATGTTACAGACCATAATGATGAAAGCATATATACAGGATAGGGAGGCATAGATGCATGGGGTATAATCCCCATAGCTGGAAGGAACATTCACATTAATAATATCACAGATTCACTTGAGTGTTTGAATATTATGCAGATGTAGCACCATTTAAACAAAACTTCAAATTCACATTAAAGAATAAAATTAATGATACTTCATAAAAATATAACTAAGCTTATGAAAGGATTCAAAATTGGATTGCTTCAAGTAGCAGGCTACCCTAGTGCATTTCAGGTAAGATTTAAATGACAAAATCTTGATTTCAAAACAGTTTCAGAAACACATCCATCAAGGAAAACAGGGTCACACCTGGAGAGAAAACTACTCTGTTTTCCAGCCACTGGAAACAGAACAAGAGAAAATTGAAGCATGAAGGATTCACATTAGGAAGACAAGACTCATTTTATGACAGGAAAAATTGTTGAACACTAGAATGATTTACCTAGTAGAGTTACAGAATCTCCTTGACACATTTGTAATATTTTTATGGAGTAACTGAAAATGAAGTATTGACCTCTCATGAGGCCTCTCAGACTATGATTCCAATATAGACTGTGATTACAACTGTTAGGCACCAGGCCTTATCAATATTCCAGTGTATAAGATGAGAAAACAGTGAAGTAACTGCTAAAAATGTGACTCAACCAAACTTTCACCATAAAAGTTTAGTGCCCTAATGAAAGGAGATAATGAATAGAAAGAATGATATGGTAGACAGTGTAGTAGCCTTGGACACATGCAGGCCTGGGTCCAAATCTCCACTCTGACATTTACTAGTTCTGTGACTACGGGTAAATCACTTAACTCTTTCACGTCTCAGTCTCGTCAGTAAAATGAAAATAACTGTAATATCTACTTCAAAGTGAGGGATAATCCATTTGTAATTCGCCTTTGGCACAAGCGATAACTGGTGATGGTAGCACCAACATTGGCAATGCTGGGAAACCTCTTCCAGGAGAACACATCCTGTTGGCTGTGTTTGCTTCTTTCCAATGACTGACAGAAACTTACTATATCTTTAATATCACTAGATTGGGACAGTTTCTCTCTTTCAGAAATATCTAGGGGGAGAGGAATCATTCATTTACTAAGTGATATTATTCAGTAACTGAAGAAGATCTTGTAGACACTTGCCCTCCTCTTAAGTCCTGTTATCCAGAGAAATGGGCTGGGGTGGGGGGGGGGGGTTGATCTTGTTTGATTTGTCTTTTTCAGTTCTAGATTCAAGAAGTGGAGTCCTGGACCCAGGAGCTAGATTCATAGTGGCCTCAGAGCCCAGAAATCTAGGATAGATGTTGCCACCAGGCTAGCAGTAGAACACAAAGAAGCCAAGGTCCTGGGATATAAGCCCAGGAAGGGGGTTGAAATTGGAACTTGGTGGGATTTACACTAAATAGAAACTGAGCTAAACTGTAAGCCTAATGCCTTTCCCCTACTTAGAAACTGAGGTTGTATGGGTGGGGGAGGTGGAGGGATAATTTGCCCCTCACCTACTGAGGGAAAATGTTTGTATAGTCTGACTATACCTATGAAATAAATATTTCTTTGTAAAAACTAACCTGACTATAAAGTAGTCAATGGAAATGAGGTGCTTGAACCATTAAAATTGGGAGGAAGCTAACCAGGGGGACGTGAGCCAGTGGCAGAGAGGAAAGATCCTCCATTGTCCCTAAACATACTGGGAACTCTGAAGGAACAGAAAAATATAACAGACCTGGTCCAGTCCTCAGACCATGGGGGCAGAGTAGACACTATTAGGCATGTAAAGAGCTTTGCATGCTTCAAAGGTTAATATACATGGCAATTGTTGTTAATGACACCACTTGACTGTCCTTGTCAGATCACAGCCAGAATGTCATTATTTCTAGTTCCAGTGTCACATTTTAAGGACACCAATAAAGCAGAAAGTGACCAGGAATAGGAATCTGCCAACTGTATCAGATGAAGAATGATTGAAGAAGACAAGATATTTAACTTGGATAAGGAAGGACTAATGAAGAATAGGACAGTTGTCCTCCCATATTTGAAAGGTTGGTATAATGTTATAGATCATAAAATCCTATAGTTGGAGATGAAAGGGCCCTTAGGGGTCATGGAGTCCAACTTTCCCAATTTATAAATAAAGAAACTAAGACTGAGAAAGGTTAAGTGACTCAGCCAAGGTCACAAAGCTAGTATGTGCCTGAGGATGAATTTAAACTCTGGTCTTTCAGACCCCCAAGTACAACAACCTATCTACTGTGTCACCAGGAGGACATGGGGGAAGGAAGTAGAGTCATTCTGAATAGTTTCAGAGGATACAGCTAAGACAGATTAGTAAATGTTATTGGGATACAGATTTACCCCTGTGTAAAGAGCTTATTAATAATCAAAGCTGACTAAACTTCAAAAGCCATAGCTTTGCAATAGCTGTGGAAAGTGTCCGAGCACAAACTGACTGTCATGCAAAGCATTCTATAGTAGGAAGGAAAATCAAGTAAAGGAAGTCTATGAGGATTCCCCTTTAAGCCCTGTAACATGTAGCATTGTTGATCATTGCATGCTGTCCTACTAGATCACAAAAGAGGCAGCTCCCAGGTCTTAGGATAACCAGTCATGCAGGTCCCATCTATCAAATGAGGCTGCTGGCCCCTGAGGCTCCTCCAGCCCTAGATTCATGATCCTAAGTTTCTATATTCAGCTTCTGTGCATAAAGAGGGCAAAAGTTTGGCTGTTTAGAATCTAGTCTTCCAGAAATAGGTGGCCCAGTGGATATAGTGCCGGGTCTGGTGTCAGGAAGATTCTTCTTTGTGAGTTCAAATCTGGCCTCAGACACTTACTAGCTGTGTGTGTTGTACCCCAATAAAAGCGAGACAGAAGATCCCGAAGATTAAGTTTAAAAAGTGGATTTTATTACCGTGGGACTGTCTGGGTACATGGTCACCCAAATCAGAAAGTGCTTTGGCACAGACATTGTGCCGGTTTTATAGAGGTTCCATAGCCAGGTTACATAAGCTGAAATTACAGTGATGTAAGCTGAAACTCCAATGATTGGTCAGTGTACACTTGAAACTACAATTAGTGATTGGTCACTATACATTTGAATTTCATACCAGCTCAAAACCCTAGGCTGGGACTCCCACCCCCAGATTAATCAAGGGAAAGCAAAGGGTAGGGGTTCTCCCTGTTTACAGATTAAGCAAGGTGGAGTTCTCTGCTTTACAAATCAATGAAGGAAAGGTTGGGCTGCCTGCTTTACAAATCAAGCAAAGGGTGAGTGGATTTGTGTCGGACATTAGGGAAGGGCAAAGTGACAAATCAATGGGGGAAGGGGAGAGTGGACCTGTGTCCAACAGTGTGACCCTGAATAAGTCACTTAATTCTGTTTGCCTCAGTTCCTCAGCTATAAAATGAGCTAGAGAAGGTAATGGCAAACCACTCCAGTAGCTTTGCCAAGAGAGTCCAAATGGGGTCATGAAGAGTTTGACTTGACAGAAAAATCATTGAAAAACAATACAACTTCCAGAACACATAGGCCAGGGGTGGGGAACCTGTAGCCCTGAGATCACATGTGACCTTCTAAGTCTTTAGGTTGTAGCCTTTTAATTGAGTCTAAATTTCACAGAAAGAATCCTTTTATTAAGGAAAATTTTTTGTGGAGTTTGTATTCAATCAAAGGACTCCACTTGAGGACCTAGAGAAGTGGCCTTGAGGGCACAAGATCCCCACCCCTGATTAGGCCTTTAGAATGGTTAGGGATTCCAAAGTGCCTGCCCCCAAATCACACATACACACACCCAAAAAAAAATCCTTGGGAAGAAAAAAAAGAAGCCTTTGTGTATTCAGCTATAAACACCAAAAGTAATGGAGATCTAAAACTCCTAAGTTTTCACCTGCCTGCTGTGTTTAGTCAAGTTATCTCTAAAAGGGAGTGGGGGAAGAGGAGAGAGAGCCAACTGATATGTGTAAGCAGTTTACTCTATACTAGGCTATATCTGTATTTACTGAAGCATCGACAGTCTATTACAATAACTTGTATTCATCATGTGAGTAGAAGGTAAGCTTTGAGTGGACAGAGGCTGTTTCTGTTTGCCAGTGTGAGTGGACGATGGGAGAGTAGCAACAGAGCAAGAGCTACAGAAGCATTATTTGTAATAACAAAGAAACTTGAAAATAAAATATGTTCCCATCAACTGGTGAATAAATGAGTAAGGAATGGTATAGTAATGGAATGGAATGTTAAATGTGTTGTAAGGAATGACAAATACCTAAGCACTCAGAATGACATGGTGTTGGACCCAGCTCCCCTCTGCCCTTCCCCCATTGATTTGTCACTTTGCCCTTCCTGAGTAGGACACAAATCCACTCACCCTTTCCTTGAGTTGTAAAACAGGCAGCCCAACCTTTCCTTCATTGATTTGTAAAACAGAGAACTCCGCCTTGCTTAATCTGTAAACAGGCAGAACCCCCACCCCTTGTTTACCCTTGATTAATCTGTGGGTAGGAGTCCCAGCCTAGGGTTTCGAGCCAGTGGGAAATTCAAATGTATACTGACCAATCACTAATTGTAGTTTCAAGTGTACGCTGACCAATCATTGGAGTTTCAGCTTACATCACTGTAATTTCAGTTTATGGAACCTGGCTATAAAACCTGCACACTGACTGTGCAAAGGTGCTGTCTGATTTGGGTGACCATGTACCCCGACAGTCCCGCGGTGTCCCGCGGTAACAAAATCCACTTTTCAAACTTAATCTTGGGGATCTTCTGTCTTGCTTTTATTAAGGTAAAACAATGGGAAATTTTGTATGAAGTGATAAAGAGAAGAAAGTAGAGGTAACTGTAAAGAAAAGATTTCCACTGTAGATGACCATAGTGTAGCATATTCTGGACTATTTCCCCACAATTTTACTAATGATCAGTATATAGTACCCACCAAGAAATGCTGTTATGATAAAAGATAGTGGAGGGGAGAGAAATGTATCCATGCACACAGACACAACACACACATGAATAGTGGTTCCTATGGAGGGAAGCGATCTTTTATGACCCTCCCCCCATAAATTCAGTTGAAAAGAGCCCTCAGGCTGTTCGTGGCCGGCCAAAGGATTGCTCTACATTCAAAGGATGTTTTCCTCTACAATGTTTTGGACCACTCCCCTCCCTCCTCAATCCTTTGCCATGCTGTAAGTGGCCCAAGGGCAGTAAGCAGCCCGCAGACTTATGCAGGCCTGTTCTACTGCCATTCCAAAATCATCCTCACTGGAGAGGCAGAATGTGATAGTAGAAAGAGCACTGGCTTAAGGGAGAGTCAAGATGGCAAAACAGCACAAAGGAGTCCAGTGGGTTCCCCCTCAAAACTCCTCCAAATAGACCCAGAAAAAGCCAAACAGATGGAATCCGATGGATAAATATGAGAAAAAGTTACAGTAAGTCATTTTTTAAGACCAGGTGAACATAGTAGATAGAGAAGCCTGTGGACTCTAGGGATGACCTGGCCAAGATCCCAGCACAGGCAAAGTATGCTGGAACCAAGAGAGAAGTTGTGCATCAAGGCAAGAGGAGTTCCCAGACCAAAGTTAGGGCATTTCAGGTTGTGAGAACAGTTGTCAACTTGTAGCTTTGTCATTCACTTCCTAGTTTCTGGTTCACAGATACCAGGTAGACTGTAAAAGGGACCTGCATTCAGGAGTGGCTCCAGGAATACAAAGAAGTTACAGACCCTAGGCTGTGAGGAACAAGATCAGAAGGAAGAACAGCAGTGTGACTCTGACCCCAAGCATAAAGCAGGGTCTCAGTCTCAACTTCTAACCCAGTCTGAAGCCTGCAAAGAAAAAAGAAAGGCCAGAATCCCAGCCTAGAGTTTTGTGCCTCAGAATCAGCAAAGTTTCCCTGTCAGGTGATAGCAACTGAGTCAAGAAGCAGTCTACTGTTACTCAGACCCAAACCCATAACTTTTAGAGGTCAGACCAGGGGTTCAGAATCAAACTGTGTCCTGTATTACAACATTTTGGGAGCACTGAAAACATTCCAGTCCTGTAGGATAAGTTGTTGCTGAGATCCTGGGATATTACAATATTCAATAGCCAAGAAAAGAGCCATGTGACCAATCTAGATGCTCCCTCCAGAAGTGCATAAAGCATGAGCCTTAGATCAAGTCTGAAGTTAGGAAATAGGATAGAGGAAGAGAAAACTAACAAAAAAAAGTCAAAGGCTATTATGGTGACAAGGACACACAAAACATGATCCCAGAAGAGAAGGACTACAAAACATCTACAAGCAAAACCTCAAAGAAAAACACAGCTAAGTCAACTAGAATTCCTGGAAGAGATGAGGCAAGTTTTTTTTTAAAAAATTAATGGTTTTATCAATGAAATGACAATGCTTATAGAAGGCAAAATGGAAAACAAATGAAAGAAATGAAATGAAGAATTAGAAAGGGAATGAATAGCTTGGTACAAGAGGTACGAAAACTTGCCCAAGGAACAGTCTCTAAAAAAATAGAGTGGGCCAAATAAAAATCATGAGCAAATGTTTAAAAGAAAGACAAAGATAAAGCCAGAAATAGAGGGCCATGGAGAAAAGAAGGAAGGAATTCATGAGGGAGAGAAGAGAGAGGGAGGGTGGGGAGTTGAAGAAGAAAAGAGAGGGGTAGGTGAAGGAGAAAAGAGAGGGGGAGGAGAAGGAGAGAGAGGGAGAGGGAAGGAGAGAAAGAGAGAAGGAGGGAGAGAGAATGAGAATGAATCTGTAACCCAGGTCCAATTAGGGAATTCTCAGAAACCAAACTAGCTAGCAGGAACTCAAAGAAAACATCTACTCCAATGGTAGGTCATGATTTTTAGTTGAGCACAAATGATCTTATGCTAACTACTTTAAAAGAGATAAAAGAAATAAAAGTTACCAAAGGAAACTCTGCCCTCTTATGAGAGACTGTAAAAGACTTCTAAATAGCAGAGGAGAAATTAAGACATTGATGAGAGGGTGTAAAAAAGGACAAATGATACTGGGGGGGAAGCATACCTTCTGAAGACACATTAATAGAGAAAACCCTAATTCCAGCTAAAACACACAAACAGCTTATTATAACTTCACAGAAATATCTTGATCTAAGAATTAGTTAAAGATATCTATTCTAGTCTGTGAATGATTGGGAATAGAAATATTCAGCAACATGGAAACCATTATCAGCAAAATAATATAAAAAAATCTTCCCGAAATGTAAGAAAACCTCAGAATGGTTCTGAAAGTGCATGGAATATACCTATCATTCAGAAGTAATCTACAAAGAAAGATCTTGCATATTTTCACTTGTCAGGATTTTTAAGTTTGGAGATAAAGAGAAGATTTCACAAGTTACAAAGAAGAGAGGAAAGAGAAGATCTAAAGAGTTGAGAACAAGAATGACTTCAAAACTGGCCCCAAAAATTTTGGAAAAGAAAAAGAAAAAGGGCTTGAGGGAAAACAAAAAACACAATAAAGAGAAATGGAACTCTTGGCACTAGCATAGTATCCAACCAAATTGACATTTATCTTTGAGGGCAAAAGGAGTATATTTCAAAAGCTAGAAGATCTGAAACAATTTGTCAACAAAGCCCCACAGTTTCAAAGATCATAGCAAAAAGCAATAAAGGGCTTCTGGCAAAATGGCTAAGTGAGAGGTCATGTATAAACTTGGGTTCTCTCCATCATTTCAAAATAACAAGAAATGTCCCCCAAACATAATAAAAGAATAACAACAAGCGATAGAGGAGGGAGAAAAGAACTTAATCACAAGAATAGCCTCACAGGAAAAAAAAAGGCAGAAAGACTGGGGAAAAAAAGAGTGAACAAAAAAATTCACTTGCAGTGAAAAAAGTAGCATGGAGTAGAAGAAATATCATTCTAAGTTATCAGATGTGAAGGGAAATAATGCAACAATATGTATAAGATACTTAAAAAACCTCCAGAATGGTACAGAAAAGCAATTTTAAGAAAGAAAAAAAGATAAAACATGAAATGAAACTAAGACCAAGAAAGTCTCAAGGAACAAATTTTTTTTTTAAAAAGATACACAGGAGAACAAATAACCTGGAACAAGCAATAGATTATTATCTCAAAACATTAGTTTTCTGGGGGGAAAAAAGGAATCAAATTTGGAACTCAAAAATGTCAACAAAATCAAAAGAATAGAAGAATATATGAATGTATCAGATCTCCACAAAGCCCAAGATAGAAGGCATAGAAACAATCTATTGATTTATAGGACTTCCAGGGAAAATAAATGAAAAACAAAAATTTTAATGATAAAATAAAAAAGTCTTGAGAGAAAATTAATGGGAAAGGTAAAACTTCTCAGCCCATAAGTTTTCTTGTGGGAGCAAACCAGAGTTTGGGCTTCATCCTTCCCCTTTCTTTACTACTGCCACATCAGCATTAGGCCTTTTCAGGAGTCTTTCACCCACCCTAGTTTGCCACATACTTCTCAATCAGCATTAGGCCCCTTCAGGGGTTTTCTACCTCCACCCTTGCTGGTGACCTTTTCCCATCCCTTGCTTTAGCGTTTGCCAAATAAGGACATGAATAATACGCTGGTTTCCTGCCCACCTCCTAGCCAATAGGGGATAGTGGCTGGTTTCTTTGTTCCTTATCATTGGAGGAGATTTTGAGCTCAAATTGTAAGCCTACCTCCCAGCCAATGGGAGAAGGGACAGTGGTGGAAGGGGGCTTGAGAGTATAAATTAGGGTATAAATGTATTAGGGTATAAATTCTTGTTCCATCTTCTGTAACACCTTCCTCTCCCTGATCAGTCATGGAGAGGACTGCCCTCTCCCCAAGGGGGGAAGAGAATAAAAATTTCCTGTTTTTATCCTGAGAAACCCCATGTTCTTGATTAAATTTTGAATGGGGTTTTTCAACCCACACAAAAATAACACAGAAGTACTGGAAACAGATGAAATGTATAGAATAGTAGCCTTATTGCCAACAGAGATAAACCAATGACTAACTTATCCAGAAACCTCATGGCAAAGCTATAGAACTTCAACATTAAGCAAGAAATCTTACAAGTATCCAAGTAGAAAGAGTTTAAATAATTTAAAATTATTCCATGTTCAGGAGAAATTTTAAAAACATAGAATGATATTTCAAGAAGCAAAAGAAATAATTTGCATCCACAAGTAACATGCTACAAAGTTGAACTTACCCAGTCAGACAGTATGTAGTTATTAAACATTTACTAAGTCCCCGGTATTGTGCTAAGCACTGGGAATGCTTAAGGTAAAAGCCAATCCCCTCCTTCAAGCAGTTAACAAGTTAATGAAGGAGACACAAAGCAAACAAATATGGGGAAAAGAGAAAGCAATAAATAAGTATTTATAAAGTACTTGCTGTGTGTCAAGTGCTATGCTAAGCAATGTTTACAAATATCTTCTTATATGATCCTCACAATGATCCTGCAGAGTAGGTGCTAGTATTATTCCCATTTTATAGTTGAGGAAACTGAGGCAAACAGAAGTTGAATGACTTGCTCAGAGTTACATAGCTTGCAAATGCCTGAAATTAGATTTGAACTTTGTTCTTCTTGACTCTGGCCCCAGGGATCTATCCCTGTACTAACGTGGCCTCAAATGTGGACAAACAATTTATATGCAGGATAAATAAGAAATAATCAGGAGAGAAGGTATTCAAATTAAGAGGGTTGGAAAAGTATTCCTGCAGAAGATAAATTTTCATTGGGATTTGAAGGAATCCAGGAGGCACAGATGAGGAGGGAGAGCATTCCAGCCATGCGGAATAGTCAAAGAAAAGCCCAAAACTGAGCGATGGAGTGTCTTCCAGAAAAAAATAAAAAATAAAAAAACACTGTGAAATAAAAAAGCCAGAAGTACTAGAAACCAATGGAGCATATAGAATAGGAGACTTTACTTATTGCCAACAGAGAGAAGAAATCTACGGCTAACTTATCTAGAAACCTCATGGCAAAGCTATAAAACATCAACATTAAGCAAGAAATCTTGTGGGGTGGGGGGGGAAGAGGGAGGAATTCTGTTTGACAAAAAGGCCAGTGTCACTGTACATGGTAGGGAGTAAGGTATAAGAATATCATAAAGGTGGAAGGTAGGTTATGAAGGACTTTGAATGCAAGCAGGATTTTGTATTAGAGGTGTTAGGAAGCTACTGGAGGTAATTTATTAAGGCAGTGACATGGAGGGTAAACTAAAGTGGGGAGAGACTTGAAACAGGCTGACCCACCAGCAGGCTACTGCAATAGTTCAAGCATTAGGTTTTACTTCTACCAAGATGGTAGCAGTGTCAGAAGAGAGAATCAAGTATATTCAAGAACTATTAGAAGAATGAAATCAACAGTTCTTGGTGACACATTAGACATGGGAAGTGAGAGACAGTAACAAATTGAAAATGAAATGGGTTGTAAGCCTGGGAGACTGGGAGGATGATGGTGCCCTTGACACTAATAGGGAAGTTTGATGGATGGAATATTTAGGGGGGAAGATAATAAGTTCCCATATTGGACATATTAAGTTTAAAATGGTCTACTGGTCAAATGCAGTTGGAGGTGCAAGACTATAAATTATCATAGAGGTAAGGATTAGAAAAGTAGATTTGAGAATCATCAGCCCAGAGATGATAATCAAGCCTATGGGAGCTGCTGAGGTCACCAAGTTAATATGGAGGGAGAAAAGAACCCAGGAGAGAGTCCAGTTAGAATGATGTCCTGAATTTCTTGAAAGAAGAGAATATCAAGGAGGGGAGGGTGATTAATAGTGTCAAAGGC
Source organism: Gymnobelideus leadbeateri (assembly GCA_011680675.1). Taxonomy (NCBI): domain Eukaryota; kingdom Metazoa; phylum Chordata; class Mammalia; order Diprotodontia; family Petauridae; genus Gymnobelideus; species Gymnobelideus leadbeateri. The sequence continues at coordinate 100,720 of WOXC01007860.1, read as the reverse complement.
TGCAAATATATCAAGAAAAACAAGGATTGAGAAAAGACCATTGAATTTGGCAATTAAGAGATCATTTGTAAGGAAAAGTTTACGTAATTAAAAAAAAAAAAGATTAAACATTTAAATCAGTGCTTAACTCTAAATCCAGTCAAAGGTTTTGACTCTTTTTAAACTTTCACATTGTTTTAAGAGGCTTTGAGAAGACAAAGAAAGAGCATTTATGATCAAACTTCAAAAAAATTAAAGGAGGGAAGAGACAATATTTCTTAGAGTGGGAGATAAAGGACATTGAGACAAAGAACTGAGAAGATAGAAAACAGGAGAGATTCAAAAACACTAATATTAGGGATGAGCAAAAGGGAGACAAAGTATTCATACCTTCACTGGAAGTCACTGACCAAAGAAATACAATTTGTGGAGTGAACCAGAATTCTCCTAGAAGTTAAATGAAATGAAGGATTGATTGGTTTGGAGAATAATATGAATAAGTATGACCTTGAGTGAATTACTTAACCTCTGTTCACCTCAGTTTCCTAATCTGTAAAAATAAGGGAGTTGGATTAGATTTCCTCAAATGTCCCTTTCAGCTCTAAATCTATCTTATTGTCCTACAAACTGTCTCATTTTTAAGAAGAAGACTTTGGATTCTCAATGAGAAGAGTGCCAGGACATATAGATGTATGTCCTAGACATACAGGACATACAGACAGTAAAAGCCTGGATTAAGATGCCACATAAAGCAAATGATATAAAATGGGGGAAAAAAGATGCCGTCCTGCAAATATAAATCCAGGGCAACTTCCACCTAGTTCTAAAGGACTATTCTGACCTCTTAGCTATATCTCTAGAATGAGGTAGTGTTCTATCCTTGACTGGGAAAAATAATATGGAAATTGTAGAAGACAGTTAAACTGAAGTATTTCCTATTTAAAAAAAAAAAAAAACAACTATGTTCCACTAAGTCTTGAAGCAAACAAGCATGTACTCTGGTACTACTTTATTTCTTTAATCACATACTGTTCAACTTTTCAGTGCCCAGGATGGGTTTATCCAAATGTAAAATCAAGAATAACCTAAGTAACTCTTAGGTGACTTTTATGTGCCTTGCCTTACCTCACTGTTCTCTCCCTTGCTTCAGTTATGATAAGATGTTCCATTTTTTTAAACCAATCTGTACCTAATGGACAGAGAATAAAAAGCTGTGTATTTATCTCTATGGGTGTGCCTACTTGTTGGACACCCATTCTTGCTAGAACATTAATAAAAGTCCTTCCTGGTTAACTAACAACTTCATGGAGTTCTTGGTAAGACACTTGTTTCTTACAGGGCTAAGCAAAATATAGCATATTAACCTAATGAAGTACTCTAAAGCTAGTATTAAATAGCTATTAGAGAAATGGTAGATAGAGGGCTGGAACTGGAGATAAGAAGACCTGGGATCAAGTCTATTTGCATCTTGCTGTGTGACCATAGGCAAGACACTTAACGTATCACAGCCTCAAATTTCTCCTTCATAAAATGTGAACAATACAACCAGCAGTACCTTCCTCACAGAGTTGTTGTGAAGTTCAAATAATATGCCTATAAAGTACTTTTGTAAACTTCAAAAAAGAAAGTCACAAACATCAATTAGTATTTTTTCAAATAGTATAGTATATGGACTATACAACCCATGGAAATCTTTGCATGAAACAATGTTAATTTTTTTACAATTAACTTTTAAATTAGCTCTGGTTTTTAAAAGCAAGAGCATAACTTATGTAGATAGCAGATAGAACCTTGGATTTGGAATCTGGTGACTCAGGTTCAAGTCCCATCTCAAATAGTAGCTAGCTTTGTGATCATGGGCAAGCCATTTAAAATACAAAGTCTCAATTTTCTCACCTATAAATGATTTTTTTTTTACACACACATTCACATATGTATTTATATGACCACACACCCTTCTTCCATTATTTTCATAGTGAGAAAGATATCATCAGTCACAGTTATTGCTTTTCCATATAGGAATGTAAATAGTTCAGCTTTGATAAGTTCCTTTTGATTTCTTTTCCCTGATTACCTTCTCAGGCATCTCTTCCTTTTTGTGTCTTGATATCAAATTTTCTATTCAATTCTGTTTTTTTCCTCAAGAATGCTTGAAAGTCCTCTATTCCACTGAATGACCATATTTTCCCCTGAAACAAAATACTCAGTTTTGCTGGGTAGGTGACCCTTGGGTTCATTCTCAGTTCTTTTGCCCTCTGGAATATCATATTCCATGCCCTTTGATCCCTCAGTGTAGAAGCTGCCAGGTCCTGGGCTATTTTGATTGTGTTTCTACAATATTGAAATTGTTTCTTCCTGGCTGCTTGTAGTATTTTCTCCTTGATCTGGGGATTCTGGAACCTGGCTATAATATTCCTGGGAGTTTTTTGGGGGGGATCTTTTTCAGGAGGTGATCTGTGGATTCTTTCAACCTCTATTTTGCCCTCTGGATCTAAAACATCAGGGCAATTTTTCCTTGAGAATTTCTTGAAGGGTGATTTCTAGGTTCTTTCTTTGATCATGGCTTTCAGGTAGTCCAATAATTTTTAAATTGTCTCTCCTGGATCTATTTTCCAGGTCAGTGGTTTTTCCCATGAGATATTTCACATTGCCTTCTAATCTTTCGTTTGTTTGGATCTACTTAACATCATCTTGATTTCTCATAAAGTCATTAGCTTCCATTTGCTCCAGTCTAACTCTGAAGGAATGAATCTCCTCAGTGAACTTTTGAGATTCTTTTTCCATCTGGCAAATTCGACTATTTAAGGCATTCTTCTCCTCATTGCCCTTTTGGGCCTTCTTTGCCATTTGAGTCAGTCTATTTTTTAAGGTGTTGTTTTCCTCAGTCAGGCTGTTGACCCTCATTTCATACTTTTCCTGCATCCTTCTCATTTCTCTTTCCAATTTTTCCTACACTTCTCTTATTTGATTTTTAAAGTCCTTCTTAAGGTCCTCTATGGCCTGCAACCCGCTCATGGTTTCCCCTGGGGCTTTTGGAGCAGGACTTCTGACAGTCCTTTTCCTGCTCTATGCCCCCAAAATAGGAGTCTAGGGTTGCATTTTTCTGTTTCCTTTGCCTTGGCATGTTGCCACTTAATTGCTTGACTTTTGGGCTTGTTGCCACACTATGGCTTTAAGGCCAGATAGAGGAATTTTTGTCCCGAGCATGTGGGGGGCAACTTCCGTTTCTGGCAAGCTGTAAACCCACCCACGACTTCCACCCTAGATCACAATCCAGATCCAGGGAGCGATTACTCCCCCAAGACTGATTGCTGGATCTCCCTACAAATTCTCAGGCCAGGAGCTGGAGCTGCCTCTGAAAACTACAAAATGGCGTGTCTCCTCAGTGGCTTCTAGCCCCCAGGGGAGGGAGCCGACACATTCCCCAAATACAGGTCCCAAAGTCCATAGGACACTAACCTCTTACTTTGTCCTAGGCATGTCTATGTTGATAATTCTGGAGTTGCCACAGCTGCTGGTGTTCTGGGGTTCCTCTAGCCGGCTGATGGCCCTGCCGCCCTTGGGCTAAAAAGCTATAAATGATTTTTTAGAAAGTATTTTGCACTATCTCCAAGTTGTTATAAGGCTGGGGCTGTTATAAATTTCAATGCCATTGAAACTTCCTCCATAAGCACAGACAAGATTGATGTTAAAGTTCCATATGTGATTGTACCACTGTCCTTGATGTTGGAAATGAGTTTTCTAAAACAAAAATCTGTAGATGTTTTTTTTTTCCCTTTTGGTATATTTATTGTCCTATTTTTATTCTTAAATATGACTGGGATGACTTCAGTCTCTTTTAAGCTTTCTTTGACTTGTTCTTTGGTTTCTTACTATTTTATGAATTTAAAAAGCAAAGATAGGAAAAGCATCTGAACTTAAGTAAAGATACAAAGAAGTCTGTACTGGGGCATGAAACAGGGAGAGGTATGCTTGAAAAAGCTGTCACCCAGTCATAGAAGAAATCTGTGCCGCGTCCAATGCAAAGGATGGTTCCCTATCCATAGATGTTGAAGTCTTCCAAATGCTCCTGTTTACAGATGATACTGGACTGACCACTACATTGACTCAAAAAAGTTTCCCAAAAAAGGAATGATGAAGTGGAGAAAAAAGTCTTGTCCAAACTATGGTATGCAGTTAAATGGACAAGTGGGGAAAATTTAGTTGGCCCCAGAGTTGAATAGGAGAAAGACAAGAGATTGGATTCCCTTTGAGAAATGGGGGAAATTCTTTTAATGACTCCAAGTTACACGAGGAATCAAACACACATCTTTTTTAATACCAACATTCTTCCAATGATATTAAATTACTGCCTCAAAAAAAATTCAAGTAGAGGATGAGGCAATGGAAAGGTTTATGGTGATCATACATAAGCTGGACCACATTACATATAAAGAATTACAAAGAACAAAAAATGCAAAAGACATTATTGAACAAATATATACTTGATAAAGATGACCCTATAACAGAAAAAAAGGGATAATTTATGAAGAGTACAAATGGTTCTCCTGGGAATGTCAGTGGAAAAAAAGAAAACATATGGTGTGTTGGACTGAAAACCTTTGGTGAACTTCTGGGGGAACATGGATAAGAGTGGCACAAAAAAGGGCAGACACAGATTTGTTTAATCTGAATAATTAGAAGAAATATCTGGGTAGGCTAGGTGGTGCAGTGTATACAGCAGCAGCCCTAAAGTCCAGAAGAACTGAGTTCAAGTCCAGCCTCAGACACTTGACACACTTACTAGCAGTATGACATTGGGCAAGTCATTTAACCCCAATTGTCCTGCCCTCTCCCCTCCAAAAAGCAACAAAAATAAATGAATAAATAAAATAGAAGAAGAAGAAGAAATATCCATATCAACAGGACAGCAAATTCAAATATTTGATACAAAAATTCTGGGAAAACAACTATATGCACATTAACAAAGATCAGAAAACAATTTAAAATTATGTCAACAATTTAAATTTTAATGTTTTTGTTTGCTATATATAAAGTTCCTTACAGTCCACATGAACATAATAATTTCTTTTGGACTAGAACTATGAGATCATAGAGGGAAGTCCCTCTACCAATGAAGACTGTCACTTATTCTGCAAATTATAGTCTTGAATAATTATCCTAGGAACTTAGAAGTTAACTATACCACAAAACTGTAATCATCAAAATTGTTTGATACCACTTCTCACAATTAGAAAAGTGGATCTGTGGGAAAGATTAGGTATACAAGAACCAAAAGCAAATGAACATAGAACCAGAGTGTTGTGTAAACCCCCCAAACTCCAACCACTGGGAGAAAGACTTGCAATTCAACAAACTTATGGGGATAATAGGAAAATAGGAAAGTAGAATTAGGTTAAACAAATATAGACCAACATTTCACACTACAAACCATAATAAGCTTCAAAGGGAGGTATAACCTAGATAAAAATGTCAGGTTATAAACAAATTAAAGAAAAATGGTAGCAGATAACCTTTTACAACTAAAAATAGGGAAAGATTCTTTGAACAAAAAAAGATAGGATAAAATATGGATAATTTTGATTACATAAAGCAGAATCACTTTTGAACAAACAGAATTAATTCAGTCAATATCAGGGGGAAGGGGCGGCTAGGTGGCGCAGTGAGTAAGAGCACCGGCCTTGAGTTGGGATGACCCGGGATCAAATCCGGCCTCAGAAAATGAGCACCCACACATAAATGATGACTAGCCATGTAACCTTGAGCAAGTTACTTAACCCCAATTGCTTTAAAAAAAAATATATATATATATATACACATACATACATATATATATATATATATACATATACATATATGTATATATATATATATATCAGGGGAAAATAATCTTTGCAGCAAATTTCCTGAAAAGGTTTGATATACAAGATGCATGGAGAATCAATTTAATATATAAGGGCAAGAGACATGATCTAATTATATAGACAGTTATCAAAAGAAGAAAAGCAAACTATCAATAACCATATGAAAAATGGCCCCAAATCATTGGATATGTAAATTAAAATAATCTGAGGTGCCAGCTCATACTTGTAAATATTATTTTATATATATATATATATATATATATATTTTTTTTTTAGGGCAATTGGGGTTAAGTAACTTGCCCAAGGTCACACGGCTAGGTTTTTGTGTGTGCATTGTCTGAGGCCGGATCCGAACTCAGGTCCTTCTGACTCCAGGGCCAACGCTCTACTCACTGCACCACCTAGCCGCCCCTAAATATTATTTTTTAAAAAGAAAAATGATAACTGCTGGAGAGGTTTCTCAGGACAGATACACAAATGCACTAATATAATCATCCTAGAAATTGAGTTGGAATTATGGTCAAAAACTCACCAAAATAGAGATACCCTTTGAACCAGCAATACCAGTACTGGGTATTGGCATATTCTTCCAAAAAAGCAAATATATATAAACAGGGCTCTGGAAACTAAGGAATATCCATCAATTTGGGAACAACTGAACAACAAATACAAATGTAAACAAATGCAATATAATACTAGAGTGCTACATGGAATAATGAAAGGCACAGATTAGGAGAAACAAGGAAAGAATTGCATGAACTGATGTAGAGTGAAGTCAGCAGAATCCAGGAAAGAATTTATAAAATCATTACAATGTAGCAAAGATAAGCAACTTTGAAACACTTACAAGTTTGATCCAATCACAACTTCAGAGGCCTGAGGATAAAGCATGATTCCCACCTCTTAACAGAACAATGATAGACTCTACAAGCAAAATGATAAATGAATCTTCAGGCATAGCCAATATGTGGATCTAGTTTGAGTACAACTTGCTGCAAACAAAGTTTATTGTTTGTTTGTTTTTAATTGTATAGTTCAGAGAATTGAGAGAGAGAGAGAGAGAGAGAGAGAGAGAGAGAGAGAGAGAGAGAGAAACAGAGATAGATAATGGCAACAAAATAAAAGATACATTTTTTTTGTCTTTTCTTATAGAATAATCTGCACAGATGCATTAAAGCAATGGGAGTAAATAAGAACGTCAATAAAGCAAATGTAGAGAAAGGAAAAGAGGGCCAGAAACTTATTGTTTTTGAACAAAACCCACATTAAAGTCTTAAGAAGAACCAACAAGGAGTAGAAACAGCTCTTCCAAGCCTCTCTGCCCCCAGATTCCCCACAAACTATGTAAAAAAGGACTGTGAACAACTTCTGGAGCCCCAGCACCCACAGAACGACACAGAGAAGCTAACCTCCCGCTGAGGACAGCCCAGCAGCCCTGCAGGAAGGACCAGCGCAGCGGTCTGGGAGCCAGCAGCGCACAGAGCGCAGAGCTCAGGAGCCGAGCCGAGCCGAGCCCAGGTCCGCGTGAGCCGAGGTTTTAGCTCCAGGGCGGCAGGGCCAGCAGCTGGCTGGAGGAACCCCAGAACACCAGGAGCTGTGGCGATTCCAGAATTATCAACATAGACATGCCTAGGACAAAGTAAGAGGTTAGTGTCCTATGGACTTTGGGGCCTGTATTTGGGGAATGCGTCAGCTCCCTCCCCTGGGAGCTAGAAGCCGCTGAGGAGACACGCCATTTTGTAGTTTTCAGAGGCAGGTCTGGCTCCCAGCCTACAAATCGTGGGGAGATCCAGCGATCAGTCTTGGGGGGTAATCGCTCTTGCTTTAACCTCCCTGGATCTGGATTGTGATCTAGGGTGGAAGTTGTGGGTGGGTTTACAGCTTGCCAGAAATGGAAGTTGCCCCCCACACGTTTGGGATGAAAATTCCTCTAGCTGTCCTTAAAGCCATAGTGTGGCAACAAGCCCAAAAGTCAAGCAATTAAGTGGCAACATGCCAAGGCAAAGGAAACAGAAAAATGCAACCCTAGACTCCTATTTTGGGGGCATAGAGCAGGAAAAGGACTGTGAGGTCAGAAGTCCTTCTCCAAAAGCCCCAGGGGAAAACATGAGTGGGTTGCAGGCCATAGAGGACCTTAAGAAGGACTTTAAAAATCAAATAAGAGAAGTGGAGGAAAAATTGGAAAGAGAAATGAGAAGGATGCAGGAAAAGTATGAAATGAGGGTCAACAGCCTGACTGAGAAAAACAACACCTTAAAAAATAGACTAACTCAAATGGCAAAGGAGGCCCAAAAGGGCAATGAGGAGAAGAATGCCTTAAAAGTCGAATTTGCCAGATGGAAAAAGAATCTCAAAAGTTCACTGAGGAGATTCATTCCTTCAGAGTTAGACTGGAGCAAATGGAAGCTAGTGACTTTATGAGAAATCAAGATGCTGTTAAGCAGATCCAAACAAACGAAAGATTAGAAGGCAATGTGAAATATCTCATGGGAAAAACCACTGACCTGGAGAATAGATCCAGGAGAGACAATTTAAAAATTATTGGACTACCTGAAAGCCATGATCAAGGAAAGAACCTAGAAATCACCCTTCAAGAAATTCTCAAGGAAAACTGCCCTGATGTTTTAGATCCAGAGGGCAAAATAGAGGTTGAAAGAATCCACCGATCACCTCCTGGAAAAGATCCCAAAAAGAAAACTCCCAGGAATATTATAGCCAGGTTCCAGAATCCCCAGATCAAGGAGAAAATACTACAAGCAGCCAGGAAGAAACAATTTCAATATTGTGGAAACACAATCAGAATAGCCCAGGACCTGGCAGCTTCTACACTGAGGGATCGAAGGGCATGGAATATGATATTCCAGAGGGCAAAAGAACTGGGAATGAACCCAAGGGTCACCTACCCAGCAAAACTGAGTATTTTGTTTCAGGGGAAAATATGGTCATTTGGTGGAATAGAGGACTTTCAAGCATTCTTGAGGAAAAAACCAGAATTGAATAGAAAATTTGACATCCAGACACAAGAAGGAAGAGATGCCTGAGAAGGTAATCAGGGAAAAGAAATCAAAAGGAACTTATCAAAGTTGAACTATTTACATTCCTATATGGAAAAGCAATAATAGTGACTGATGATATCTTTCTCACTATGAAAATAATGGAAGAAGGGGGTGTGGTCATATGAATACATATGTGAATGTGTGTGTATATGGTTACAGTTATATATGGATAGAGGGCATAGGTTGAATTTGTTGGGAAGGGAGAATACTCAAGGGATGAAATTATGAGGTGAGAGAGGAAAGTGGCAAGAGGAGATGGGGAGAGACAGGGTAGGGTAAACTATCCCATGTAGAAGAAGCAAGGGGATGTGGTTGCAAAGGAGGGGGAGAATAAGGAAGGCTAAAAAGACAAAACCACATTCCCATTGAATTTGGTTCAGGGAGAAAATGACATACATACTAAATGGGATATCTCAACCTGCAGCAGAATAGGGGGAAGGGGGATGAGAGGAGGGATGATGGATGGGAGGGCATCCTTGGGGGGAGGGGAGGTTGGAAGTACCCACTATAGAAGAGGGATAGGATTATGTAGGGAATGGACCAGGTGGGGGTGGGACGAGTGGGAGGGAATTATAAGCAGCCTTGTACAATATATCTACTATGATAATGTTTTGCATAGCTAGACATGTACAACATATACTGAATTACCTATCTCCCAAGAAGGAATGGGTGACAAGGGAGGAAGGAAATGGATCTGAAATTCGAGGTTGTAACATTAAATGTTTCAAATATATATAAATACTATTAGTAATACTCTTTCGCTTGTAATAGGGAGATAAGATGTGCAGGCATTGGGACACAAAGATTCACCTTCCTCTAATGGAAAAGTCGATGGGGGTATGGGAGAAGGTATGGGAGAGAGCAGATTGGAGGAAGCAATATCTTGTGGGATTATTGTTCTGGGAGGTTGGGTAGGGGAATAATGGGGGGAAAATGATTGTAACTCAAAATCTGGCAGAAATGAATGATGTAAAACAGAAGTTAATAAAGCATTTGTTTAAAAAAAAAAAAAAGAAGAAGAACCAACAAAATCAAACAAAATGGTGTTAAAATGGTGGGAGGAAAATTTGAAGAGTTGGATGTCCCTGAAGCAAAAGTAGAAGTGAATATCCAGGAGAGTGGGGTGACCAGGAGTTTCAAAAGTTGCAGAAAGGTCAACAAGTATGAGGAATTTTCAAAGCCACTGAAATTAACGATTTGGAGTCAGTTAGTGTCCTCAGTAAATAACAGCTTGGAGACTCAGAAATACTCAGTAGACTGTTGGGAACAAGAGGAAGAGAGAGGTAAGTATAATGATCAAGGGAGGACTTTTTAGGATTGGGGAGATAAATGTGTTTGTAGGCAGAAGAAAATGAATCAGTTGTGAAGGAGAGTTGAAAATGGATGAGGGAGGGGCTGGATAACTGCTTGAGTAGTCTTAGTGGGGTGTGAGTGAAGAATAAAGTGGGATCAAGGGTGGAAAGTAGAGAGCTTAACCTTAGAATAGTTGGGCTGTCTCATACTATGACAAGAAGGTAGGAGAGAGGGACTGATTAAATGGAGAATAGTTGTAAGATTAGAATCAGGTAGAAGAGATTAATTCATGATGTAAACTCACTAAAATTTTATGTGTATAACTATATATGTCCTCTTTTCTGCATTCATACAGTCTCTCTGCTTCACATCTCTTCTCACTTCAATTAATACCCCACTCAGATGCCAAGGTAATTGTTATAAAGCTTAGATATAATCATGTTACTCTACCACCTTCTCAATGAGTTTTTCGTTGCCTCCAGGATCAAAATTGAAATTTTTTAATTTTTTTAATTATTTGCTTTTAGTTTGCAACATTCAGTTCCACAAGTATTTGAGTTCCAAATTTTCTCCCCCTCGCTCTCCCTCCACCCATGATGGCATGCAAACCAATAGAGGTTCTACATATACCTTCACATTAAACATTAGTCAAATTACAAAGAAAAATTATAACCAATAGAATGAACAAGAAAGAAGAAACAAAACAAAAAGAGAGAGGAGAGAGAGAGAGAGAGAGAGAGAGAGAGAGAGAGAGAGAGAGAGAGAGAGAGAAATTAGTTTGCTTCAATCTGCATTCAAACTCCATAATTCTTTCCTTGGATGTGGATAGCCTTTTCCATCATGGGCCTTTTGGAGTTGTCTTATAGCCTAGCATTGCTGAAAGGAGCCCAGTCTAACAAAGTTAGTCATCACAGATATGATGCATCTGTAATTGTGTACAAGGTTCTCCTGGTTCTGCTCCCCTCACTCAGCATCAGTTTATATAAGTCTTTCCAGGTTATTATGAAACCCATCTGTTCCTCATTTCTTATAGCACAATAGTATTCCATTACATTCATATACCACAACTTGTTTACCATTTCCCAATTGATGGACATCCCCTTGATTTCCAATTCTTTGCCACTACAAAAAGAGCTGCTATAAATATTTTTGTATATACAGGTCCTTCTCTCACTTGTATGATCTCTTCAGGATACAACCCTAGAAGTAGTATTGCTGGGTCAAACAGCATGCACATTTTTATAACCCTTTGTACATAATTCCAAATTGCTCTCCAGAATGGTTGGATCTGTCCACAGTTCCATCAACAATGCATTAGTGCTTCAATTTTCCCACATCTTCTCCAATATTTATAATTTTCCTCTTCTGTCATGTTAGTCAATCTGACCAGTGAGATGTGATACCTCAGAGTTGTTTTGACTTTTTCTAATCAATAGTGATCTAGAGCATTTTTTCATATGATTATAGATATCTTTAATTTCTTTCTCTAAAAACTGCCTCTTCATATCCTTTGACCATTTATCAATTGGGGAATAATTTGTGTTCTTATAAATTTGAGTCAGTTCTCTATATATTTTAAAAATGAGGCCTTTATCAGAGACACTGGTCGTAAAAATTCTCTCCCAATTTTCTGCTTCCCTCCTGACCCTGGCTACATTGGTTTTGTGTATACAAAAAACATTTCAATTTAATGTAGACAAATTATCCATTTTGCATTTTGTAATGCTCTCTATCTTTTGTTTGGTGATAAATCCTTCCCTTCTTTATAAATGTGACAAGTAAACTATTCCTTTCCCTCCCAGATTGCTTATAATATCAGCCTTTATATCTAAATCATGACCCCATTTTGACTTTATTTTGGTATATGGTGTAATATATTGGTCTATGCCCAGTTTCTGCCATGTTATTTTCCAGTTTTCCCAACAGTTTTTGTCAAATAGTGAGTACTTATCCCAGAAGCTGGAGTCTTTGGGTTTATCAAACAGTAGATTGCTGTAGTCATTGACTACTGTGTCTTGTGTATCTAATTTATTCCAGTGATCTATCACTCTATTTCTCAACCAGTACCAAGTGGTTTTGATGACCAATACTTTATAATACAGTTTAAAATCTGGTATGACTAGGCCACCTTCCCTGGCATTTTTTTTTCATTAATCCCCTTGATATTCTGGACCTTTTGTTCTTCCAGATGAGTTTTTTTATTTTTACTAGCTCTATAATTTTTTTTTTGTTTTAGGTAAAGTAATTTATGTAAAATTGTCATTTTTGTTATGTTAGCTTGGCCTAAACACGAACAACTCATGCTCTTCCAATTATTTAGATCTGACTTTATTTGTGTGAAATATGTTTTGTTCACATAGTTCCTGAGTTTTTTTGGCAGGTAGACTCCCAAATATTTTGTAATATCTACAGTAACTTTAAATGGAATTTCTCTATTTCTTACTGTTGGGCTTCATTAGAAATACATAGGAATGCTGAAGATTTATGTGGGTTTATTTTATATCTTGCAATTTTTCTAATGTTATTTATTATTTCAAATAGTTTTTTACCTGATTCTCTAGGATTCTCTAACTATATCATCATGTCATCTACAAAGAGTGATAGCTTAGTCTCTTCTTTGCTTAATCTGATTCCTTCAATTTCTTTTCTTCTTTTATTGCTACATCTAACATTTCTACCACCAAAATAAATAACGGGGGTGATAGTGGACATCCTTTTTTTCAGCCCTGATCTTACTCTAGAAATGCTTCTAGCTTATCCTCATTATATATAATACTTGCTGATGGTTTTAGGTAGATGCTACTTACCATTTTAAAGAAGACTTCATTCATTCCAATGCTTTCTAGTGTTTTTAATAGGAATGAGTGTTGTATTTTGTCAAAAGCTTTTTCTGCATTTATTGAGATATGGTTTCTACTAGTTTTGTTGTCGATAGGACCAATTATGCTGATAGCTTTCCTAATCAAATATGAAATTCTTTATTTGGCTTTTGGAAGCTCTTCATAACTTGGCCTTTTTCTATAATTCCAATTATCCTCTATCTTTTAACTATCCAATTATCATTCTTTATTTCCCTCTATGCACTCTATGATACATTTATACCAGCCTACTTAAAGTTCACAAGTATATGATATTCATCTCCCATCTCAGTCTCTTTCTGCTGCCTGTCCCTCCTTTCTAGAATGATCTTCCCCTTCTCTCCCTTCTACTCCTCCCCCCAAATAGTAGAAAAAATAAAGAAAAAAGCACTTTAATAAATAGGCATAATCAAGCAAAACAAATTCTCACGCATCCAAAAATGTGTGCTTTATTCTGCATATTAGTTTATTACCTTTCTGTCAGCTGGTAGGAGCATCCTCAAACTTTAGTCCCATAGACTCATAGTTTATCATTGCCTTAAACTTGATTTTTCTCAAAAAATTGTTCATTTTCACAATTTTGATGTTATAATAGACATTGTACTCCTTGTTATACTCACTTCCCTCTAAATATATTCATACAAATCTTCCCAGGTTTCTTTGAAACCATATTTTTTTTAAATTTCATATAGGACCCTAGTATTCCATTACATTCATATACAATAATTTGTTAAGCCCATTCTCAATTTTACAGGCATCACCTTCCTCTTAGTTTTCAATTCTTTGCCATTACAAAAAGAGCTCCTATAATACAAATCATTTTCTTCTTTCTTAGACCTCTTTGGTATATAGGACTAATACTGGTATCAGTCAAAGGACATTCAGTTTAGTAGTTTTGTGGTCATAGTTACAAGTTCACAGCATACTTACCAATTCACAGCTACAATAAGGGTATATTAATGTGTTTTCCCACAGTTTCTCCAACATTTTTTATTTCCTCTTTTTGTCAATATTTTCAATCTGATGACTGCACAGTAAAACTTCAAAATTGCTTTAATTTGCATTTTCTAAGTATTAATAATTTAGAACATTTTAGTATGGCTATAGATAGCTTGGATTTCTTCTCTTGAAAACTATCTATTCATATTTTTGACCATTTTTTAATTTGGTGAATGGCTCTTACTCTCATATATTTAAATTTTAAAATAACTGCAAAGATTCTTTCAGTTAATTGTTTCCATTTTAATACTGTCTGAATTGGATTTTTGTGCAAAAGCTTTTGAAATTTTATATAATAAAAATTGCCCATTTTCTGTGACTCTCTCTGTCCCCTACTTGCCAATTAACTCTTTCCCTATCCAAAGATCTGAAAGGTAATTTCTTCTTTGTTCCTCTTATTTGTTTATGGTGTGATTGTTTATATCTAGAGCATGAATCCATTTGGAATTTTTCTTGGCATATGGTGTGAGGTGCTAGACTGTTGTCCAGTTTTCCCAAAAAAATTTATCAAATCTTGAGCCCTTAGCCCAGTAGCTGAGAGATTTGGGTTTATCGAACATGTGGCTGCTACATTTGCATCTGTGTGTTGTGTACATAATCTGGACGTGTGAATGTCTTCTTATTTTAAACCAATTACTAATTGATTTGATGACTAGTGCTTTGTAGAATAGTTTGTGATCTGTTACTGTTAGATCTTTTTACTTGCCACTTTTTATTATTCTTTTCATGAGATTACTCCTGATAAATTTTGTTATAATTCGTTCTAGTTCTATAAAGCAATCTTTGCTAGTTTGATGTGGCACTGAACATGTAAATTAATTTGATTGGTATTGTCATTTTTATTATATAAAGTCAGCTTATCAGTGAGAGGTACAATACATTCAGGTTTATAGCTGCAAAAAGGACTAAAGTATTTGTAAAAGTGTTTGTTAATTATTCCAGAAAGTGTTAAAGTAACCTCTGTAGTGCCTATTGAAGGAGTTGAAAAAAACGGAAAAGTGGCTAATGTGTGAATAAATGAGATGATGGTCTTGTGTATAAGGTTTTCCTGATTGTGCTCACTCCACTTTGAATGAGTTTGTCTTTCCAGGCTTTTCTAAAACCATCCTGCTTGTCATTTCTTTCTTCAGTATTTTTGGGGGTCTCCTTTAGCAAGCTATTGACTCATTTTTCATGATTTTCTTGTAATATTCTCATTTCTCTTCCCAATTTTTTCCTCTAATTCTCTTATTTGATTTTCAAAATCCTTCTTGAGCTCTTCCATGGCCTGCGACCAATTCATATTTTTTTCTTGGAAGCTTTTGATACAGGAGTTTTGACTTTGTTGTTTTCTTCTGGTTCTATGTTTTGATCCTCTTTTTCACCAAAAAAAAAAAAAAAAAGATTCTATAGTCTGGTTGTGCTTCCTCTGTTTGCTCATCTTGCCATTCAAATACTTGACTTTTTAGCTCTTTGCCATGGAGAGAGATGTGTCCCAAATTTCTGGAGTTTTGCCCAGCTGTTGCCAGAACTTCTTCTAGGCACCTACCTCAGAGCTGTGAGGAGGACTGCCTCTTCACAGCCTCAACAAGTTCTGCCACACCAGCACTTCTCACCCCAGGACCATTACTTTGACCCAGATCCAAGCAGGGCAAAGCAGGAGAATACTGCCTCAGTGCCAGCAAAGATTCTGGCAATTGCCCTCTAGTCAGTTGCTTGGCCCCCCACCATCATGGCCTAGAGCTCATGAAGTAACCGCCATTGCAGCAGCTGCAGTCACTGTAGGGGGCAGGGGCCAGACCTCAGTCTTCTATCACCCAGGTCCTAGAGAGTTTCCTCACTGACCTTTTACTTTCTTTTTGGCATTTATGGGTTGAGATGTCTGGAAACTGCCCCAGCTGCCACTGATTTGATCCCCTGAGGTCTGCTGCAGCCAGTCTGTGTTGCTGGTCTAGGCCATTATGGCCCACACTGACCTGTGCTCCACTCCCAGCCCGATGGGATAGTCAGTTTGCCTGGCTGTCCTCAGTTGGAGACGTATTTCATTCTGTCATTTTGTGGGTTCTGTATCTTTAAAATTTGTTTAGAGTCATTTTTACAGGTATTTGAGGTAACTGGGGATGAGCTAAGTTCCTGCTTCTACTCCATCATCCTGTCTCTGCTCCCCTTGCTTGTCATTTCTTATAGCACAATATTCCCACACAATTATATGCCACAACTTGTTTAGCCATTCATCAATTGATGAGCACCCCTTGATTTCCAAGTTTTTGTCGCTGCAAAAAATTGCTAAAAATATTTTTGTACCAATAGGTCCTTTTCCCTTTTCTTTGATCTCTTTGGGATACAGACCTAGTAGTGTTATTGTTGGGTCAAAATATTCTTAATGATATCTTTAGAGCTTACACAGATCATTTTGTTCTTGATGGGTATATGACCATGGGGCCCACAAATGGATACCAGGCTCTTTTTCTTGTTCCCCTTCATCTCATAGGTAGCATAGTGGAAAATTTAGTGTTAGTCCTTGTTCACAGAATCTTTACAAAAGTGGTGTAAGGTCATCTTCAGTTTATTCCACATCACCCCTAAATATCTCTTTGCCCTCCCCCAGTACCATGACTTTCTTGTCCTCACTCAGAACATCACAGATTTTTTACACTTCTTCTTACATGCCTTTCTCTGGCTTTGAAGGCTTGCATATATTTATTCACTCCATCTGAGACAACAACATCAAAATACATTGTGCCAAAACCACAAGAGGAAGAAGGAAGGACTATAGGAGACAAAAGAATTTCCACCTTTACAGCTGTTCAACTGAACCAATGTCTTTATTTCCTGAAGCTTCTGTTCTGGGCTCTATTCTATTTTCTTTGATCCTGCCACAAAATTTACTCAAGCTGAAGTACATTGAAGAATGTCTCTTAGGCAATTGGTTAGGATAAAGCAAATCACCCTTTAGTGCAGAAAGAGGAAAACTGTACACGTTCCAAGTTCTATTACATATATTTCTTCAGAGGAGAACAGAAACATCCCAGCAATAGATGCATACATAATTGTTGTAAAGAATTTTTGTAGCCTAATCAATGAAGTATAGTTGCTCCATGGGGGACACCAATGAAAACCATGATTAGCTAAGCAAATGAATAATGTAGACAAAGTAAATGTTAATCTTAAGCCTAAAAACCTTCTGGTGATGAATTGTTCTAGCCTGGTTTTCAATTCTCCCCCTCACACATTTGCTGTAGCCAAACCAACCTACTTAAAGTTCCTTAGACACAGCTTTCCATCTCTTGCCTCTGGGCCTTTGCTAAGGCTGTCTGTTCTACCTCTTAGAAGCCCTTGCTTCCTTCAAGGCTCAGCTAAAGTTCCATTTCCTTGAAAGAGATTTTTCTGATTGCCTCAGGTTTTAGTGCCCCATTTCCAACACTGTATATTTACTTTGTATATGTTCTGTTTTTACTTACCTAGTTTGCTACCTTGGATGGGATTGGTCAGAGTATGACGGTGGATCACCTAAAAAGGTATCACTGAAAATGGGCATCACCTCAGGGCTGAACAAAGCTTCCCCCACCCAGGTAGAGAACATATGTACTGACTAAAAGATGCAGAAAAGCCAAGTGTATTTAGTGTCAACATGATATAGAAGAGTTCATGTGGGAGTGAGCTAAGAGGAGCATATCCAAACAGCATAGACTGAGGTTTACAAATTGAACCAACATTAAAGCAATATTTTACCATGTTAATGCAGGATTTGGAAAAAATCTAATTATATTTCCTGGAAAGTGACATTGGTTAGTGCAAAAGTAATCAAAATATACCTGTATTGTCTGAAATTCAATTCAGACTTCCTAAAAATCAATCAGGATCACTACATTTTATAATCATATTGAAGTGGAATCAGGGGTACCCTAAGTTTTAAAATAATATTAAGGGTAGTTTTTCTCAGTAGTTTGGGAGGCCCTCCTGAGCCTGAGAGCATCCTAAAGTACCCTTATCCAAGACCATTTGGCATGCCATGAAACTTCTCCCTTATCCTAGATCATAAAACTTCCTTGTCTCCCTCCATCCTGGGTCATAAAATTTCCCGTCTTCCTTATCTTGTGTCATCCATTTTCCTCATCCTGTCCCTAAATCTCCAACCCCTATTAAAGACCCTAAAATTACACCATCATCCTACAGGCTGTGTAGCTTTCTGGCTATATAAATCTGGTCCTTTCCCTGTATCATTGCCTTTGTTTAGCTCCTTGCTAAGTCTCAGGCCCGCTTAATAAAGCTTCCATTGGCTAAAGAGAAGGTCTGACTGAATTCTTTCAAAACCCAAACCAGCTCTCCCAACTCTGACCTTGACAATATGTGTACAGCTGTACAGAGATTCCAACATGTGTCATAATAGAGGTAACTTTATTCTAAAAAAAACCAGTTGTAGCTGTTGATGGGGTGCTTGGGATCTATGTTTGTAACATCAATCTGTAATATTAGTTTGTAACATCAGTTTGTAAAATCAGTCTGTAAAATCACAATTCCCCACCCCCACCAGTCTCAGAGCATTAAATCTGCCCCTTCCCCCTGCCAGCACTCTGCCCAGCAGCAATTCATGAACTGTTTATTTCTGCTTGGAACAATAACAAGCTAAACCAATGAATGCTTCACTAAACCATATATAAACATTTTAGCTTAGGCAAATATTATCTCCCCCTAGTATAGTGGCCAGCTGCACCTATGAATCCTTCAATGAACTATCTATAGGTTAACTCCTTAGCCAAATTATACACATACTGAGTCTCTGTTAGCCTTGGTTCCCAACATCCATCTTGTCAAACATAACACTGATGGGTGGCAGACTAGGCACTTCTCAGTCAGCCCTGACTGCTAGCTGACTTAGTGACATTTCACGTCTAAAACCACACCTCCAGGTAGCCCCACCTTGGGTTATTTCCCAGTGAATTATGGGCAATACGCCTGCACAGTTGATATTAAAAGTGCATGTTCCTTTAAGCACTGACCACTCCTTAATTCCTCCCTAATCCTACCCTTACTCACCTAGTTAGCATAATTGATACCTGACTTACTACTATGACTCCTTAAAAACAATACCTATGACTTCTTTAAGTTTGCAGGTTCCCTAAGAACCCTTGTCCCCTGTAAAGCATAACAATAAACTTATACAATCCTGACTTCAAAGACTGCTTGGGCCTAGTGAATTCATTCCAGACTGCAAACTCAGGGACTCTGGCCATAGATCAGAGACCATGTATAACCTATTACCATCCCCACCCCCATCAGTTGTCATTATTAATTACATTGATAAGTTATGTGTGGAAATGTTCAAAACATAATAGTGCATATATAGTCTCACATATGATTTATTAAGAATATTATCTGGCCTTTTCTTATGTCTTTTGGAAAATTATAAGGTAGGAGGATGGTAGGAATAAAGTATAACCTTATCCTGGAATATTTGCTTTTATGTTTTTAAAATGTTTGCTTTAGTATTGCTTCAAAGTAGACTTCTATATAAAATTAGAAACAAAATAATTGCTGACAACCCCACAGAACTCTGCTGGAGAAGCCCTTTATCACCAAAACCATTGATTTTGTTCTTTTAAATTACCTAAGGAAGCTCCCTAATATTCTCAGAGTGATTAAAAGTTCATAATGTTAAAATTGCATCAAGTCTAGGGTGTGATAAAGAATTCTGCCATGACAATAAGATTTCAGATCCAATCTAACAAATGCAATTAAAAGTTATTACATTTTTAACACTCTAGCATTTGCCTTTCATGGTGCTCAGTAGAAAATTAAATATGAAACAATTTTCTATTTTAGTTTTATAAGGGCGGGAGGAATTCTCAATTTTTAGTGAAGGGGAGCCATCATATTACGCTCTGTTTTAAGATTATTCCCATATTCTAGAACCCTAAAAATTCAAAGAGAATCAGATTAATACCATCGCTACAGGAATGAAAAATGTTTAAACTTAATAATAGGATGATTAAAAATAAGATCTTGAGCTTCAGCATGGTAACAGTGAAGAGTCTTTACTTTCCCACCTAGTTAAAGTAATATTCCTGCATGGTTAATATGCATGGTTACTTATTTGTGTTTAGAAGGTAAAGGAAAATGCAATCCCTATTCTGAAGGCTTCTAACAAAGATCTCAAAAACAATGAAGAAATTATAGGATAAAGAAAACTGAGGGCACCTAGTTATAGAGCACTGGCCCTGGAATCAGGAGAACCTGTGTTCAAATCCAGACTCAGACATTTGGAACACTTATTAGCTGTATGACCTTGGACAAGTCACTTAACCCGAATTGCCTTGCCATCCCCCCTGGGAAGGGAAAGGAAGGGAAGGGAAGGAAAGGAAGAAAGAAAGAAAATTCAAGGCTGAAGTCACTTCCCATTCCATTCATTTGGAGACAATTACAATTGAGTACAATGCACTGAACCAACAACCTGGAACAATTACTAAAGAAGGTCAAAGCATGGGTTCTGAATGAAAATAAATTATACCTAACAAGGGGAGGTAAGACACAGATGGATATGAAGAGAGAAAAACAAAAAAAGAAATGATAGAGGGACATACACATAACTGTATTGAGATTTCTAATATACCTTCCTTTATACAATAGGTTTATTCTTCAAAAGTTTCACATAGGTTGATTCTGTATTTTTGCTGTTTATCCTTTATTCTTAAAGAGATATCAGGAGGGTGATGTCTTGACTTGCAAGTGAACTGAATTTAAGTGAGGCAGGGCTGTTCAAAGTCATCAGCCTCACTCTCTCCACCAGAGTCATTGGAGTCTAGTGGCAAGATGTAGATCAGAAGGACTAGGGATGGCCCTGTATGCAGTGGGAGACCAGTCTTTTTAAGCAAAGATCTTTCCCAGATCTCAGTTTAAAGACTAGGTAAGAAAGGAGGCAAAACATGGCCTAGTTTACCTCCTCAAAGGAATCAATCTGGGAGGCAAAGACCCTCGGGTTTTCTGACCCAAACCTAATCATTTTTATTTACACTCATTCAGAGTCATCAAAACCCAAACAAAGAGCAAGTAAGACTTGGGCTGGGACCTATTGTTGGTCAATCTGTGAAAGTCTGATTTGAAAGAGTGATTTGAGTTTAAAGGCATAGTCTAGCAGCTCCATTTGAATGCCAATGGGTTTTATCAAGGTGTGGTTTTCCAGATCTCGATTTTGAGAAATCATAAATGAAATCTATTTTAGATATAATAGAGAAATTCACTATTTTAATCAAGATGAATTTATTAAGCACTTACGATGTGTTAGGTACTATGCTAAGAGCTGGGGATATGAAGAAAAGACAAAAAAAAACAGTTTTTACCCTTAAGGGTCTTACAAGTTTAATGAGATAGCATTAAAAAATTCAGAGTAGATGGAATATAACTTTAAAGGTAGCAAGTCAAGAGCTCAAAGGAAACTAAAAGCCCATCTCTTCCACTCCACCCTTTTTACAATGAGGAAACTGACTCCTCCCCCCACCCCCCATTAGATAATTGTCTCAAGCTCATGCAGTTAATGACTGGTGAGGCTGGGATTCAAATCTGGTCAGGACTCTGAGTACAATGTTCTTTCCACCGCACAATGGTTTAAAGGAAATCTGTGGTAAATGCTTTTATGAAATAAATTAACTCTCTCTCTCAATGTCTCTCTTTTATAATAAATTCATGTTTTCACAAATTTGCAGAATTACCTACATACTTAATTGCTTTAAAATGAGGGTTATATGGAAAGTAGGAAATGTGAAGAATGATGAGGATTCCTTGAGTGAATGGAATGATTGGAGTCAGGTGGGGTTAATCAGTAAAGGCTTCATAAACATGAGTCTAGACTATTTTGAAGGAGGTAAGGAATGTCATCTGGCAGAAGAGTGAGGAAGGTATATCTAATTCTGGGCTTTCTGCCTCAAGAGGGAGGTGAATAAAGTAGAGAAGTTTCAGCAGAGAGCCAGAGGTATGAAGATGGGACAGGAAAATACTATCAAAGAAGTTAAGAGCAACTAGAATTATTCAGCATAGGGAAGAGAACTGAGGATGTAGTTTAATAATGGCCCTCATATAAAATAATTACCTCTTAATGTAGGATGATGAACAGATAATTTGAGTCTATACTGAAAGCCAAACAAGAGAAAACAAGTATAAAATATTCATTCAAAAAACATTTATGAAGGCCAACTATGTGTGGAAAAGGACACTTGGGGAGGTACCAAGGCTTCATGGAGCTTAGATTCAAGTAAAAGGCTGATATGTGGAACAAGGAACTGGCCAATGAGATCCCAGTCCTAATGAGCACGTACACTGTACTAAGCATAATGCAATCTCCCACACAGACTTTGGAGCATGCACATGCGTGACAGCTGCTTCCTGAATACTTATCATCTGGTGAAGAAAGGGCTTCTTATTAAGTAGTGACCATTCATACAAAAGATTTCCATTAGCACAACTCTGGTTCCCTTTTTCTAGTGGTGAGTGAAGTAATAACTGCTCTAAGCCCCTCAGTGGGGAGAGGAGTAGTGCAACAGCCCCCTGCTTCCAGCTGCCTGTTTCCCCTCCTGGGTCAGCACAGGATTATACCTGTTTCTTGGCATCTGCAGTTGAGTTCATGCTCCCTCCCCAGGTACCAAAGTGCTATAGGGGAGTGTGTACTACTGGTTTAGGGGGATGTTTTATACTTCTCTTGTTATATCTTCTCATAAATATTCCTTTGTAAAACTTAAGCGATACTTAAGGGATCACTTAATTAAGTGATACTAGGGTGTTAAATCACTGGGCTAATCAATTAAATAAGTGAGAAATTAGCTATAACTGGCAATTGTTATTGGGGAGAATATAGCAGAATGGGGGCTTAACCAATAACATTAGAATGAATAATCCCAACCCTTCAGGAATACCCCTAAAACATTAAAAGAGAAATTAACCTTATTCTGGGAACTCAGCTTTCCAGTGAGTTGGAATCCTATCGAGCCCCCTCTCAGAGCTTATAAGGTATAAAGCAGTACGCCCCTGTGGGAGTCTGTACACATGGTCAGTTGCATTTGCAGCAGTCCAAGTGAGTGGTAATAAAGGTTTGTACTGTGCTCACTTCAGCAGCACATATACTAAAATTGGAACAATACAGAGAAGATGAACATGACCCCTGCACATGGATGACATGCGGATTTATGAAGCACTCCCATATTTTTTCTGAAATCACCTGAGGGAGAGATCCTTTCCATCTGAGACCTAGGGAGGAATCTGGGAAAGCATCAAGGAGGTAGTGGGTCTCAAGCAAACCTTCGCATGATAGATGGCTCAGTATCATTGTGGGGCAGGTTGTTCCAGGGCATGAGCACAGCCTCAACAAGGATGTAGAGGAGAAGAAGCTGAGGATGGGAATCCATCTGGCCATCTGCCCTGTGTTGGCAGAGGTAACCATCGGACCTCATAGTCTGATTCCTATCCCAGCTCTGGGTCTCCCTTTGCATATGGATGAGTTAGGTAGGAGTCCTTAACTATTCTGCTTGCAGGATGCATTCCAGTGAGTCTCTTACATCTCAGGATTCCTGTCACACTGCCAGCAGTTTGGCTCTATCTTGCTGATAGAATTTGTCTTCTATGTCCAATGTGGCCCAGGAATTTTGATTATTTGTGTCCATCTTCAAACATCATCAGCCAGCGGCCCCCACTGTGGGATTGTATGCTTCCAGGATGAAGTACAAGTTGTCAATTCCAGCCCAGTGGGGTTTCTTTTCCCTCTTTTATCTCCCTAGCAGTACATTGTATGTAAACAGTTGTTATGGAGACAGCAGCTTATTTGAAAGGAAAGCTTTAAATCCAGTAGTGAATGGATGAGACTGTTGCGCTTAATTTTGGAATCAATCAGTGAACAGGTATTAACGGAGTGCCATCATCCCCTGTGTTCTCTTCCAAGAGGGATACAATAATAAAGGAACTGTGGCCCCCACCCAACCTAATTGAAGAGGTGATATATGTCTATAAAAGGATGAATGGTATGGAGAGTAGGTACCCGCAGAAGCTCAGAGGACACAAAGATCTCTTCTATGTAAGCCTTGTGCAAGGTAGAAAGAGCCCTGGCTTGGGAGTGCAAGAAGTCGGTGTGAAGGCCAGCTCTGGGGCTCACTAACTACGGTCTTGGGGAAGGCCCTGACCCTCTCTGAGCCTCAGCTTCCTTGTCTGTAAGAGCAGGGGTTGGACTAGATGATCTCTAAGGGCCCTTCCAGCTATGAGTCCTTAGGTGTGATGATCTTTTACAGAGGAGGGGGCAGGACAGAAGATCATGAGCTCGGGGTGACCTTCAGCTCATTTTTAGGAGCAGCTGCAGCCAACTCTGAACCTCTGAAATGCAATCCCTTGAATTCAGCATACATTTAGCTGCCTATTGTTTGCAGATCCCTTCTTGCTCCCCTCCTGACTCCCCTACAATCCTTGGTTGGTCGCTGTATTTCACTATCCCAGGCTCTGAGAATCATCAAAGAGAGAGCCCTCTCAAAGGAGCCATCAGTCCTGGGCCTGAGACCAGACCCAGGCAACATGAGATTCAATCTGGTCTGCCAAACCTCAGGACTGTTAGGTACACAGTGATAAGCTAGGGGTAGCCCATTTTAAGAGGCTATCTTTTTAGCAGGGATACCACAGGCCTTCGAGGAGACAAGTTACAGTGTTCAACCTAATTCAACAAATATTTACTTGGCATCCACTACCTGCAAGGCACTCTGCCAGCTGTTGAGAAAAGAAAGACCTATAATGAATGAGTCATCTGCCTTTAGGGAGCTGCCATTCCACTGGGGGATACAATGAGTACCCCAAGAAGTAAATATAAAGTAATACCAGGTTTCAAGAGAGAAAGGGCTTTAATAACTAGGAAAATGAGGAAAGGCCTTGGGTAGAAGATAGCACCTGAGCTGGACTTTGAAGGA
The DNA here is from genome assembly GCA_011680675.1 of Gymnobelideus leadbeateri. NCBI lineage: Eukaryota > Metazoa > Chordata > Mammalia > Diprotodontia > Petauridae > Gymnobelideus > Gymnobelideus leadbeateri. Next base: position 75,764 of record WOXC01007860.1, on the reverse strand, counting down.
AGCTAAGGATTATTCTAGGTAGAGTGAGGAGTAAGTGTCCCAGTAAATGAAATATCTTGGAGCAGTGACTTGCTGACTAAGGTGTGTGACCTTCCAGTTTACCTAGCATTCCTCAGATTCCAAATTTAGATTATCAGAACTGGTCCCTACCTTAGAAATCAATATTTTCTGGAAATTGAGAGAATGCCCATCTATTGGAGGATGGCTGAACAAGTTGTGGTATGTGAGTGTAATGAAATATACTATTATACTATAAGAAATGATGAGCAAGTAGATTTCAGAAAAACTAGGAAAAACTTATATTAACTGATGCTGAGTGAAGTGAGCAGAACCAGGAGAACATTGTACACAGTAAGAGCAACATTGCACAATGATGAACTATGATTGACTTATCTTTTCTCAGCAATACAATGATCCAAGACAATTCCAAAAGACTCATGATGGAAAATGCTGTCCATATCCAGAGAAAATATCATGGAGTTTGAATGCATATCAAAGCATACTATTTTGGCTTTTTTTTTTGGTGGCTTTCACTTTTGTTCACTTTCTTCTTTCACAACATGATTAATGTAGAAATATGTTTACATGATTGTACATATATTACCTATATCAGATTGCTTGCCATCTTGGGAAAGTGTGAGGGGAGGGAGGGAGAAAAAAATATGAAACTCAAAATCTTATTAAAAATGAATGTTGAAAACTATCATTACATGTAACTGGAAAAAAGTAAAATATCCCCCCCCCCAAAAAAAATGAAGTCAAGAAGAAAAAGGAAACCAATCTCATTTTATGGAGAAAGAAACTTAGGTTCAGAGGGTTCAAGTGGTGACTTGCTTATAGTCACACAGGATATTGACGGCAAATCACCAGAAAGTATTCTGACATCAGATTGGTCTCTTTAAACTTTATCTTCTCGTGGGACAGAGTGAATAGTCAGTCACCATAGGGCCTAGATTTTCATTGTCTGTGGCCTACACTTTCATTGTCTGTGGGTCCTTCACCTTCCAAGTACTCTCCCCATTGACTGATTGGTTGATGCCTGAAATCCCACCAATCCTTTTCCTGCACCAAGAGGTCATTGGTAAAATGCAAATCATTCCTCCATAGGCACTATTAAACTGTTTTGAATCAGATCCTTTCTTGAAAGAAAAGTTTGTTAGTGGTAAAGAGGTTGAGATTCTGAGGTGAATGGGGTCTCTGAGGGAGGAAGGAGGGTGGGAAGAGACTAAATGATTGTTTAGGGCTCACTCTGGCTTTCTTTGTTCCATCTGGCGAGTTTCAGACCATAATCCATTTCTCCTGATTTTCAGTATAGACTTAGTACATCATGAATGAATACATAAATAATGAATATGTGCAATTATAAATAAAATAAAGGTTTGTATTAGGGTAATGACAATGGAAATAGAGAGGAAGGGTGAAGGTGAGAGAAGTTATGAAGGGGATAGCAATAAAATTTAGTCAATGAATGGAGGAAAAGGTCAAAAATAACTACAGGGCTTTGGATAAGGGGTACTAGGATAATGGTGATACCACAGACAGCAATAGTGAGGTCAGAGTTAAGAGATTCACAGTTAAGAAGAAAGCAATTAAGTTCAGTTTGGGACTTAGTGAGTTTTTAAAAAAAAGGTGCTAGGGAGATAGTCAACTGGAGCTATCCTGAAGGTAACTGGAGATATAAGTATGCAATAGAAGAGAGCCATAGGGACTGGAGATAGAGATTTTAAAATCACCTACACAGAGGGGCAGGAATATGCCAACAAATCTAAGAATTCAAAAGAAATAGACTTTTTAAAATAGCAAGTGTCCAGATTAAAAGAATACTAAACAGAGATCTCAAATCATACATACAATCTCCAAAAAAGAAAAAGAACTAGCCACAAACAATCCTGGCTCAAACTTTTAAAGCACAACTGAAAGTATGCTACCAAATTCAACTTCTGAGACAAATATAGTCCTAATACCTAAACCAGACAAAAACAAAGAAAAGAAATCATAAAACATCACCATTAATGAATATTTATTCTAAAATATTAATTAAAAGATTTGATAATTTATAAAAAACATAATTTACTATAATCATGTTGAACTTACACCAGGAATGCATTTTGATTAAACATTGGGAAAACAACATGATTAATCATTTAAAAAGAAAAACATCCCAAACCTTTTCATTATTTAAATAGATGCAGAAAAAGCTTTTTGACTACAACGTTCATTTATGCTAACAAAAATAAAACATTCAAAGTGTTGGCATAGAAGGATCTTTCCAATGTAATATAAAATACCTACCTAAAAGAAAAAGCTAGCATTATATCCAAAAGGAAAGCACTAGAAGATTTTCCAATAAATGCAAGGATAAAGTAAAGATGTTTCCCTTCCTCATTGTTATTTGCCAAAAGATAGAAATTCTAACTATAACAATAAGAAAAGAAACAGAAATTAAAGGCATGAAGATAGACAAAGAAGAGAAAACTCACCCCATTTACTGAAAATATAATCTTTACTTAGAAAATTGGAAGGAAGGAAGGAAGGGAAGGGAAAGAAGGGAGGAAGGAAGGAAGGAAGAAAACAAAGAATCAGACAAGGAAGACAACTTTAAAAGTTACATGTTGAACTTATTACAGTTAAAAGAAAAGCAGGCTCTGACTAATAAGAAACTTAAGTTTCATATACAATCTTCTGTTATTCCCTTGGAAATACAATATTTGTTAAGTTCAGAATAAAAGATCCAGTGGAGCAATTTTCATTTCTTTAAAAATATTTCTCTTTCTCAATAAAGAGTAGATCACAATCTAGGCTTGCTAGTCTCTTCTTCTCATAGTCTTAAGAGTGTACAGCTGGGCTAAGGTAAGCCTATAGTAAGTATGTCAAACACAGTACAAAGGTTGATTTTTAGGGACGTTCTGAGAAGTCATTGCTATTATCTTTACTCCTGAGAGCTTCCATCTGTGCTTCTTCCTCAAAAGTGATAAAAAGAAAAAGATTCACTGTATCCCTGCCTATTGATAGAGGTAACTTATTTACTTTCCTCTTCATGATACTTTTGCCTTATGTTCATGCCAGAACAAGAAGAATAACCCACCCACTGCTGCATGGACTCCACTATAAGTGTGCATCAGGGAGATGGCAGCAGTAGGAGCTGTCCAGCTGAAGGACTTTCAGGAGAAATTTGAGAGCAGGGTACAGGTGCCCACATTATGGCCTTAACTACTCTCTTAAGAAAATGTAACAAATGGCAAAGTTCATGATACCAAACAACTGATTCCCGGACCTCCAACTCCAGACAACTCCACCCATCCTCCACTCATACTGTCTCTCTTGGTTTTTAACTAACCTCCTCTACAGACAGCACTATTGTCTTTGGACACTCACAACTCTCTGATTAAGACCTTGACTTCTCACTTCATCTTTTTCCAACATTTCTACAGCCTGACTATTCCAAAATACATAACTCTGGCCACCAACCTTGACTTGTTCCTACCACAAGTGTTCCCACTCTCACCCTGTCGCCCATGTCAGAACATTCCAGCTAAAACTTCTCTCCTACCACGAGAAAGTTCCACACACAAAAAAACCCATCTCTACCTAGGATTTGAGTGAATTTGGTAGGAAAATGGTACAAGACCTAGCAATCTTTGAATATCAATAATGTAAAATTTGAGGCAGCTAGGTGATTCAGTGGATATAGCATAGAACCAAGAGTCAGGAAGACCTAAGTTCAAATACTAGCTGTATGATCCATTGGTAAGTCACTTAATCTCTGTTTCCCTTAAATCCACTGGAGAAAGAAATACAAATTGTTCTAGTATCTTTGCCAAGCAAACTTTGTGAACTGTATTTGCATGCTATGGCCCAAGGGGTCACAAATAGTCAGACATGATTCAACAACAGTGTAAAATTTGCCATCTCTTGTCTATAATATCAGATTCAACGTCTATCAATAGTAATAAGCAAAAATATCATATGACTCACCAAGATCTAGGTGAATGCCTGGTACAAATGAATTGAGAAAGAACATGAAGATAACAAATCCCAGCACAGTCAGGCATTTGATGAGGAGAATTTTGTCTGCTATCCTATGCTGTGGAAAGGAAAACCATAAGTGTATTACCCAGCACATTCTTCTGAATTCAGCAATGTATTCATTTTTTAAAGCATATCATATTTTTATTGATACCTTTCATTTCAGAATATATCTCACCTTATTATCCTATCAAATGAGCCACCCCATGTAGTGAAGATACACAAAGGGGAAGGGGAGGAGGAAGCAGGTCAACAAAATTAGCCAACACAGGAACTGTTGTCTGATGATAGTGTTTTCTAATACACCACACCTATACTCCCCTAACCCAGAACTGAACAGAGAAGGTGCATTTTTTCCACCATTCTCTCAAGCCAGGTTTAGTCATTATGATGAGGCAGAAAGGAATGTTCCAGGCAGATGGAGCAAGCAGGATTCAGGATGTGAGATATCAGATAAAATGTAAGCTGTGACCAGCCAGAAAAGTGATCAAGAAGACTGTGCATTGATAACCCCACCCCCTACTTATCTGTTCTCTTTCCTGTTTCCCTTGCTTATCTGTGTGCTTTCACAAAGCATTCCCCAACTACCCAACATTCTAGAACAGCTCTTCCCCTCCCCTTTGCTGCTTTCCTAGCTTGTCTGTATGCATTTACAAAGACACACTAGATTACCTGACATTCCAGAGCTTTGCTTTTCCCCCCTCCTCCACTTCTGCTCTCCTTCCCCTTGTCCCATCAAACTAAATATAGACCAGACACCCAACCTCACTGGTGCTCTGTCTCCCATAGGGAGCATGGCCCGCTGGGTGCATCACCCCAATAAACTTCCTTTCTTTAACTTGGAGATGGTCTGAGCAAATTCATTCAAGACACTGCGATTCCTTGTCGTTCTGATGCACCCCAACATTTTGGGGTGCCCCATGAATCTCAACAATTCTAATTCCATAGAACACAGTTCCTTTTCTATTGTTTTTTTGTGTTTACATTGGTGTATTTGTAACCCAAGTTCCAAAGCCTATTGGTATAGAAGTCTCTCATTTTTCCTTGGAAATTAATGTCTCATGCTTGGTGAAGGGTGGAACAGACTTGGGAAGAGCTCTAAGTTCTCCAAGTCTCATCAAGTGCCTTGGAATATCTTCAGGTTCTGTAGTTGCTTCTGGCACTCCTGGATTCCAGCTTTGAGAGGGAACACAGAAGAGGCCAACTCTACTTCAGGTCACTGAAGGAAAAGACTCTGGGAAGAAACTGACATGAGAGGAGGTGGCAGTCTCTATCATGTCCTTATCCCCACTTGCTATACCAGAGACTTCAGGGAACTTCCCCTGGGGGAGGGAAGCAGGGGAGATCTAGGACTCTCTTGGTTGAGCTGAGTTACCTGGCACCCAACCAGAGATCTCCTTCATTCTACACTGACTGGTATATATGCTCCTATGTATGCTTTCTCTGGTTTCTACTTGCTATGGGCTTCTCTGCTACCTGCTATATTGTGTTCACTGTGGAAATAGTATTTGGTGGGAAAGGAATTAAGCTTAGGATCTGGAGGTTGAGGGTTCTCCTTTCCTCAATAATGAAGAGTGATCAGAAGTGATCTGAAAACATATTACCCCCTAGACTAATAATATTTAGGAGAACAAGTAGATATAATTATAGTCTGGTACCCTCTTTCACTGAGGAGAATAGAGTGACCAAGCTTTTGGCCCAGAACAACTGCTTCCCTTTCTAGTGGGAATTAAAGTCCCTCTTGGAGAAAGGTGGGGGTGGGGGGAGTAAGAGGCTACAGATGTCTATTATTGTTTCCCTTTGAGCCATACAATGACACCTCCATGCTACATGTAGGTGACAGCCCTCTCTACATAGTCATTATGTGTAGGGGGTATACACATATACACATACACATACATTCCTGTTTCTGCTTCCTTTGTTTTGTGTCAGTGTATATGTTTTCCCATCATGCTTCTAGAATTCTTCATATTTGTCATTTCTTATGGTCCTTAGAAAAATTTGCCTATCTCTTTAGGCATTCCCTGGTAAATGGGGACTTGTTCTGCTTTCAATTCTCTGATCCCATCAAAAATGTAATTATAAAATTTTTGAATCTCCAACACAGCAGTAGGATCTCTAGGTCAAAAAATATGAGCATTTTATTCACTTTTTAAAGCATATCCCAAACAGGCAATTTGTTCTTAATTTCTACCTGATCTGAATCAGTACCATAAATTTAATTTCCTCTTAAAAATAAAAGGGGGGGGGGTGGTCAGGTCAGGTGGGGGAAGGGCAGAAAAAAACCTTACTTAGAAAGAAAAGTTGATAAAATTTGTCATAAGGAAATGTTATAAATTAAGTATAATTTAAAAAACATGTTGAGAAGGCAAACAGTGATTTAGAAATATAGGAAGGTTTCCTAGAATGTCTGAAAAGATATGAGAGAGCTACATCTTTCACTATGTAGTACAGAAGGCCATTGAAGTACAATCTGTCCTTGTCACCTAGCACAACAGTATAAGAAAGTGCTACTCTGGTTTCCTTGCAATATCAAAGCTATCCTTAAATAGACGAGTACCATTAGACTGACTGGGGAATTTAAAGATTTTTCACAAATGCTTGGGTGGCTGTATAAAAATGGATGGCTATATATTTTCAATTCAACATTCTTCCTCCTTTACAATCTACAATACCATGACTTCAGTTACCAAGAGAAGCAAACCTTCCTGTTTACCTTACAGCTAGAGAATGGGGGGAATATTCTCACTGCTGAGTAAAGCAATGTAAGTTATTTGCCTACCAGTTGTTAGAGACATTTGTCATCTATTAGTCTTCAAAGACCACAGGTTGTTGAACAGAGTCTGGAAAGAGATTAGGAGGGGTCTTCCACTGAACAAAGAGGAGTCTGGGTAAGGCAAAGAAACCAGAAGGTTTCTGGGATATCTACCTGCTAAATTTTCACACCCTTTTATTTAATTCATAACAGTGGCATCCCCACAGGGTGGTACCAAAAAGCAACACTATTTGACCTCTATTAAATAAAGTCACCCCAGAAATGAAAAACAATTTTTCTATCCCTCTAACAGACAGAGATTTCAGATTGCTTTTTACCTCCTGCCAGTACAAACACAAAGGTTTACAGAGAAACTATATCCATCCAATGCACATGTGAAAGAAGCAAGAAACAAACATGCAGTTCTATAGCCTGTGACTTGAACCTGAGCAGCAACAGTCCAAAAGGGGACTTTAAGATTTGTAGCACAGAATGGTGTCCTATCTCCACCTCTGTTAGCCTGGGCCATTAGAAATGCACATGTAGGGGAAAGGGTAAGAGAAGCCTACCTAGTAATGAATAGATGAAGCAGCAGCTTTCTTTGTGTGATACCATGGGCAGCAAGAAAGCACTGGGGCCAAAGAAAAGCTCTGCATCGGCTGCCTTGATGCTTAAAACCCGAGGCAGAGCTTTTTAATGTGTAATTTGAGATAATATTTATAAAGAAAATATGCATACAAGGGGAAAAAATGTTAAGTTCACATTAAGCTATAAAGAGTGTTAAATTTAAGTCGGAGAACTTGGTTCAAGTCCTGATTTAGTCTCTTATTACATAGACGGCCTCTTCAGGCCACTTAACCTCCATAGTCTTCAGTTTCTTCATATATAAAATGAGAATGTCAGACTAGAAGACCTGTTGGTCTCTAAATCTATGATTCTATGATATAAGCTCAGTTTGAGAATTTTGATAGAGGATGTAAAGCACGAAAGGACAGCGTAGGGTGAAGAAAAGTAAGTAAAAATAGGTATCAGGTCAATCAAGGAGAAATGTTTCCTACTTCATGAATTCATGAACTAAAACTCAACATGTCCCCAAGAATTTTTAAACTATCAGGTATAATACGTAATATATGCTACACAAATGTAACCCATTCCCTTCAAATGTATAACCCATTTCTGAGAGAAAAGACTGAAATTGTCATTTTTTTTCTTTAGACAGCTATTTGGTTTCTCTTCATCGGGTCACATTAGGAGTATTATTCCATAAAAGCTCTTTCCTTCCTATCCACATACTAAAATGACATTGGATAATGGATACAATTATTGACATCCTCTTCCACAATGTTTTATAAATGAGTTTCTATTCTAAATCAGTATTGTCCTTAGCTGCCATGTCCTTCTACTTAGTGTAAAGATCAAGTATTCATTGTCTAACAAAGTTTCTGGGTTCTTTAGGCCTCCTCTTGTGACTAGTTTACATAGATAAAACTTTTCCACTTGATTTATGTAAAATAATTTTTCATGCACCCAATATCAAGCAATTTGATCTAAAAGTTGGTCCTACTGACTTGGACTCCTATTTATATACCTTCTATCAATATTTAACACTAATATGCTATCCAACATGTAAGACACAGACACCTATCCTTGCCCCTATGCCCTACCCCACAAAGAGCAACATAACATTAACATTTTATTATATCTGGATATGTTAGGAAATGAATATGCATTTGGGTATGCTTAAAGAATGTTCTTAAAATAAGATATACGCCCATTATTATTTACCTTTTTTTGTAGCTCCTGGATATTTGTCTCCCAGTTTTTATCTTCTTGGGAAATTTGTCTAAAAGAGAAGGTAACAGTTTTTATGTTTCCTGGTGACACGAAAGAGACAAGTAAAATCTACCTCCATTAGCAGAGTTTTTAGGGTCCTCCCTTATAGAGGTGGCTAATTCCTAGTCACCTTTTAAATCTTGTCTCCTAACTAGTTAACTTGACTCTCTTCCTTTGAAATTTAATTTTATGTCATTTTCAGGCAGAAATATTGGATGTACAATTCTACAAGCCATTCATTCTCAACATTATTTAGCTTTCATTTTATAATGGAATTTTCAAATCTCAGCTAGATTATCACTAAAGTAAAACTCTCATCTTAATGCTCAAGGAACTTTAGTGTTAGCAATAATAGATTTTTGTATTAATGCTTCCTGCCTCAAGTGTCTTCAGTGGTAGCATCAAAGTGATATCCATGTGCAGGAGCAAAACGTAGCTAAAAAAGAGATTGCTTGGTGCTTTCCATTTTAGGTAGAGAGCTAATCAATGCTATCAAGTCCAAAGCTTATTGAAATATGTGCTATACCTTGGATTGTGAAGAAACTCATCATCCATTTGCTTCTGTCATTAACAAGTACAGAACCTATTCAAATCTCTGAACAGAGTGGGTACCTAATCAGTATTTGTTGAGTTTTATTGAATTTGTCACTATGACTTTAGATAAGTCACCAATATTTGGAGTAGCTAGGTAGCACAATGGATAGGATGCTGGGCCTGGAGTCAGGAAAACCTGAGACTTACTAGTTGTGTGATTCTGGGAAAGTCACTTAGCCTCTGTTTGCTTCAGTTTCCTCATCTGTGAAATGGAGGTATTAATAATACCTACCTCCCAGGGTCTTGGTGAGGATTAAATGAGATAATACAGCATCTATCACATATGAAACACTATGTAGATGTTAGTTATTATCATTAACTGAAATGCACCACAGTGGTCAAATCTAATCTACACCTGAAAAAGAATTCCCCTGCAACATGGCTGGGCATAGACTCCAACACCCCCAAAGGGTTAAAACATAACGCTTCCTAAAATAGCTTATTCTATTTAGATAGCTCTCATTACTGTCATGGGGCAAGAAGTTTTTCCTTCTATAAAAACTGAATTTGTCTATTTGTGAGTAATCATCATAAATTTTTTGTAGTTTTGTCTTCCACTGTGAAGAGGAATAAGCATAATTCCTATTCCATATGATAGCCTTATGAAATATTTAAAGGACAGATATCAAGTCACCCCTTAATCTTTTCTTCTTCAGGCTAAATATCCCCAATTCCTTCAATCAATTTTCATATGGTCCGAGGTTCTCTACTATCTTGTTTTCCTCCTTTGGACTGTTTCCAACTTACCAACATCATTCCTAAAAATTGACACCTAGAACTAAACACAATAGAACTAGAACTAAACACAATACTCTAGACATAGCCTAACCAGGGCAGAAAACCAAGGAACTATTATCTCCCTTTGCTTCTCTCCAGGCCCAAGATCACATTGGCTTTCTAATTGCTGCATCAAACAGTTGACTCATACTTGCCATGATGCTCACTAAATACCCTTGATCTTTTTCAAATAAACTACTTTTGGATCATACAATCCCATATACTACTTAAAAAAAAAACATGTATAAAATTGCATACTTATTCCTATTTCATTTCATTTTATTCAATCTGGCCCAGTGTTCTAGTCTGACGGAATCAAACTCAAATAGAAACAGGAGCCACTAATCCATACCTAAGGATTCCTATGGACTTTATATGATGTAGTTTAAAAACGCAATGTTATCTATGTTTTGTTGTACTTTTATTTATTTTGTTAAAACATTTCTCAATTACATTTTAATCTGGTTTGGGCAGTATCAGTGTCAGCATGCTTAACATCTCTGTTCTAGTCTGTTCAACTCTTGAAATACTAACTGGTATACTGTGGGTTAGTAATTCCACTCAGCTTTATATTTTCTGTAATTTTGGTAAGCTTATAATCTATGCATTTTTCCAAATCATTGATAAAAATTGTTAAATAGCAGAGGACTAAACAAAGATATCTGAAATGCTTCCATAATGACTTTTTAATGAGTTATTCTCAAACTATCAGTAGCTACTTTTCAGGTCTGGACATTCAACCAGTTATAAATATTAATTATGTCACTGTTTAGCCCATATCTCTCCATCTTTCTTCAAGAATAGCAGGAGATGCCAGGTCAAATGTTTTGCTAAAATCTAGGTAAGCTGTATCCTCAGCATTCCATGATTTGTCAGTTGAATAACTTTAAAAAGAGGAAATAATATTAGAATGTGGCCTGTTCTTAGTGAAACCATGCTCTTTTCGATTGTTGCTTCTTTTACTAGATGTTCACTAACCATTCTCATATGTTCCAACAGTTTTCCAGGAATTGAAGCGAAGCTCACTGATCTAGAGTTGGCATGAACTATTCTCTTCTGTTGTGAAAGTCAGAATACTAGTCCTTCTCCAATCTTGCAAGACCTCTCCTATTCTCTATGAGTTTTGAAAGACCGCTGATCGTTGTTTAGCCTTCATGGCTACCAATTCTTTCAGTATCTGAGGGCAAATCTGACCAGGTAAGCAGGCTCATTAGGGTAACTAGGTTTTCTTTTAATATCCCTTTTACCTTGTTGTTCATTTCTGTTCCTTGTTTTCCAAACCAAAGATCATTGTCCTTGGCAGAATAGTAAGAACTGAGTAAGAATCAGTAAGAATTGAGACATACTGCCTTCAGTTATCCTTGACTCATCCACCCCAAGAAGGGTCTTGCTCATTTAAAGACTTTCCTATTCCTCAATATAACTTGAAAAAACTTTTAAAATATTTTCTTTATCTTTCCTTAGCAGTACCAGCTCATTCTGAGCTTTAGGACTCCAGATCCTATTTAAATCTCAACTTTTGTACTTTTGTATTCATCTTCTTTTACCTGACCTTGCTTCTGTACATGTCTTTTAAAATTTAAGTCAGTTGTTGAATTTCCTATTCATCCAAACTCATCACTTTAGATGACCTCCCTTTTCCTCCTTGGTTTCCTTATCTATAAAATGAGGGACGGGACTAAATGATGCCTAAAATCCCTTCCAGTTCTAAAAATTCATGATTTCATATTACATATAAGAACTCATGAGAATTCACTGATTCATGAAGATATTTTTTACATATGTGGTTATTTTTAGTCTATTTGCAAGGCTGAGGTAAACAGCATGTCTATTATAAAAGATTATGTGAGTTAAAGCCAAATAATAGAGATAAAGGGAATCTAAATACAAACATTTAAGATGGAATTTCCTCCATTTTATATTTGGAAGGATTTGGGGGTTGTTTTGTATTCCAATTCTGAAAGATTTAGATTATCAACATCTGGCTGTGCTAAATGAAGTTTACTGTCCTGCCTGTAACTCAAGCTATCTATCTACCCTAAGTAAAATTAGAACGGTGTTTCCTGACCTGACTATAAAAAGAAATGGTTTCTTGTCCTTAGATCTACTTTAAGATTTGTAACATTTTATCTGCAAAACTGTACTTTATAGTTATCATAACTTTCAGTATATAAGATTCAGGCTTTTATCTTCCAAACTTGAAGCCTAGAAGATGGTTAAACTGAGGGACATCTTCAGTGAGTCTTTTACAACGCCACATTTCATATTTTGTGCTGGAGATCAGCATTACACTTTTATTTCTAGTTTGGTTGTCCTGGTTACAGGCTATCCTAGAAGGTATGCTTTCTACAATTTCTGCATGTAAAATAATTCTTCATTGCTCTGAGACTAACAATACATGCACAAAAAATCCATCTGCATTGTCCTAGATGAATTTTCTGTTCCACCCTATGTCCAAGGCCCTGGATTAAGTTCATATCCTCTAGAAAGCTTCTTCCATCTGTTGTTTCCAAAACCAAGACAAGTGGGAGTTATTCCAGTCAACAGAACTATTTAAAGTTAACTGCTACTTCTCAATTTGAATTCAATATGCCAGTACCAGGAGAATAATTTAGCATAGTATATGCATTCTTTTAACCTGTCCTTTTTTTTTTTTAATTAAACTACTTGAGCTTAAAATTTTAAGAGGCTTCTATAATACAGTTAAGTCAGTGAATCCTGACCTCAGTTTACAACATTTTTGTTTCTCTCAAAGAATTCTCAGGGGGAAAACATTCCCTATACTTCATTGAAAACCTATTCTAATAATCATGGTGATGTGGCTTTGTTCCTGGGTTCTTTTTTGGTTGGTTGGTTTCCTGTTTGGTTGTTGTTGTTGTTGTTGTTGTCATTCATGGGTCCTTGAAGGCTGTGACAACATAGTAGATCCTTTGACAGTTCCTACCAAGCTGGAAAAGTATGGGTCTGGTAAGAGGCCCAGGGCAGGCTAGCTAAATTTACCATTTGGTACCTTTTTTTGGCATGCCTCAGTGCAGGGAGCAATGAAGGGATTTCACATTAATGAAATCACAGATCTTTGGACACACTAATATAAGAACTATGAAAATAATCCATGGAATGTCAGGCATTTGCTGAGGAAGATAGGGGTAAAGAGGAAGGGCAAAGGGAAGAAGATAAGAAATAAGAATAAGTAGCTACAACATAAATAAGGCAGAGACTTACATCTGGGGACTTAATGGGCTCGTCTGCTCCACCTTTGCATGATAGATCTCTAAAAAGTCTTAGGAGAAACAATATCTGATGGTAACTTCCCAGGAACCAGCACAAGATGACACAAATGTCACTGGACATTTTCAAGATGAAAATGAGAGAGACCTAGCATGGCCGCAGTGGGGATGGTCTCTTTCCCTCCATCCCTTAGCTATTGCTCTGACCAAGAAACAAGCCTCCTCTAGCCAGGGAGGTCAGCAGTCCCGAGCACTGCAAATGTGCTTTGTTGTGAGCAGCAGAAACTAACTAGTTCCCATCCAGCCAAGGACATGTGTGCATACAGGGCAGAGTAGTGGTCAAGAAGAATCCCAGCTTCAAACAGGTACTGACTGTACTAAGTGACTGAGTCCTTCTCTCTCCAGAGACCAGCAGGAGTCTACACGTTTTGAACATACAATTCCCAAGGACCCTCAGGGTCACCTACTACTTGGAGAAGGTGACCAAAGACAAGAAATGACCCGGAGGTGTTGGTGTGCCTGGATCATTTTATTATCTTTCCAAAGACTGTGGAAGAGCATGGAGGGCTTGTTAAAGTGATAATTATTATTATTAAATATACTACTTTCATTATTAAGATATCAATTATTAATAATATTATAATATAATAATATAACTATTCAAAAATATAAGTATAATTAAGATAATAATCATTACTAAGATATTAAATTGATTCCAGCTGATCAACTGGAAGATGCTAATCTCAAGCTGTCAGTTGACAAGTGTTAGCAATAATAGTAATAATAATAATTATTAGATTTTATAAAACTCTTGAAAGTTTGCAAAGCACTTTACATATACCAACTCATTTGTTTGGAAGTCTCCATCACAAAGGGCCTCAACAGGGAGGCAATGCCCCAGTTTGGCTAGAGCATGGACTGTGCTGAGGGAAGCAAATCTTGAGAATACAGTAGCCTCCCCTACTCACTAAATGAAGACACTCCAACTTGTTACCCTAGCAATTAAGGCCAGCGATAAGGGCTCAAAGTCCCCTTGCTCACTGGTATAATGGTGGGAAATCTAAATACCAACTGGCAAGTAATGTCCCCCAGCAATCCCCCTGCATGAATCACCAGCAGTGTTTCACACTGAGCCACACGTCAGGTCTGAGCTCTTCTGGCCTCTGCCCTCAACTCTTGACCCTTCTTGACCTCAGATATGAAATCCTATAAAAACCTCCCCCACTTCACCCAAGCTGAGTACCTCCAGGCACAATACAGGACCCGAAGAAACTGGGATCCATTCCATGTCCATTCTCTCTGACTCCTCTTGCATTGTAGGAATATCCTTCTCCCTCCCCACAACTCTAGGCCCCAAACCTCTCTTGGTGAACTTTCTCTCTCCTCCAGCCTCTTATTAAATTTGGGTGTATCTGAAGGTGCTGTACCTTCTAGCCATATTAAATCTCTCCTAAGAAGTATAAACCAGTTCCCAAGGCCACGGCTACTGAAGTAGCTGCAGGTATTCCTCCCACCCCACCCCTTTTTTTTTTTAACTTAGGGAATCTAAAGAGCAAGGGCTAAAAATTGGGAAACACCTTGCTGACAGGGCCTCCCTCCTCCCAACTGTGACCAGGAGTCATGCCTCAACCCCACAGAACTGTGACCAGGAGTCATGCCTCAACCCCTTTGAACTTGGCACATAATTGGAAAATTGTCAGCTTTCCCCTGACTGGACTGTGGTATCGCAAAGTCTATGTTAAGACAAGCAGGAAAGATAGAATGGGATGAGATTGTGAGGGCCTCTAAATAATAAATAGAAGAATTTCTATTTGATCCTGGAGGTAGCTGTATACAGGATAGATTTGAAAGGGAAATGAATGGAGGCAAGGATAACAGTTAGGAATCTATAGTAACAGTTCAGGTAGGAAGTGATAAGAACTCAAATTACTCATTAGTGTCTGTGTGAGCAAAGGGAAGGGAACAGATGTGAGAGACTTTGTGGTACTTGAATCTACAGATCTTGGCAACTAATTAGATATGTAGGGTCAGGGATGGTGAAGAGCCAAGGACGACTGTGAGGTCTGAGGCTCAAACACCGTTGACTAGAAAGATGGTAGTGCCCTAGACACTAATAGGAAAGTTTTAGTTGTGAAACAAATGTAAACTGTTACAACCCTTAGTACTTTTTTTTTTTGGAGGGGGAAAGTAGGGCATTTTGGGGTTAAGTGACTTACCCAAGGTCACATGGCGTGTATGTGTTAAGTGTCTGAGGTTGGATTTGAGCTCAGGTCCTCCTGACTCCAGGGCTGGTGCTCTATTCACTGTGCCACCTAGCCACCTAGCCACCCCTACCCTTTTTACTTTTTGAAAACTTATTCACAAACTCAATTTAAACTCGTTCAAAACTCCCTCCCCTTCTCCTCTCCCCTTTCCTTTCCTCTCCTTTCCCCTTCTACACAAACACACACACACGCACACACACACGCACAGATCCTCCTATCTTCTTATGTGACATTTCTGCAGTGATTTCCATGCATAGACCTTCAGAGTGACCTGGAGCATGAAGATAGATCAAAGGAATTTTCTTACCACAACCCAAAGGGCAGATTAAGTTCAGGAAGCAAAAAATCCTGAGGCAGAAATAGGGGAGTTCAAATGACAGGTTTATACTAAGCCTGTGGGCTGCTCTGGGCTTTTGCTGGGTGGCTAGGTACAGCTATGTGTCTTATATACCAAAGCAGCTGAAACCCCTTCTAAAACAATGACTAAAATAGCGAAGAACTCTCTGTATTACAACTGCAATTCAGCAGAAGACCAAGCGATAGCAGCAGAGAGCAAGAGCGCACTTTAAGAAAGCAGCCAGGTCTCATAGATGCTGGTAGATTGCAAGGCCAAAGGGAACAGTGCCCAGAGAAAACAGCCCACCAAGAATACTGTCTGAGCCTGCAGCATGGTAACCAAAAACTTAGTGACCTCCCCAGAGCAGCAAATGAGTAATTCTGTGAGGGTGCAGCCATGTCAAAGAACACTAGGGCCTAGGAATGTGTTAACTTAGCTATGTGTGTGCCCTGCATATGTGCCCTCTCCACATTTCTACATGTCCCCTACCTACTACGTGTAGGATCATGTATATTTATTATGTATGTGACCTCTCCCAAATAAGTTCCCCCATGTGTTCTTTCTTGCCACTGGTAGGAGAATTCTGTGACAGAACATATCAAAATATGATATATATATATATGTGTGTGTGTGTGTGTGTGTATGTGTAGAAATGGTTTTTGTCATTTATTTTGTTGGGCTGTGTACATAAATGTCTTCTGCTTGAAACAAATCAGACACATGTTGTCTGATTAGTCTGATAAAAAAAAATGAGACAGAATTTGTGAACCATGAATTGAAGTTCATGATACCCCAAAGCAAGCCCTAAATCTGAGGTAGCTTTCTAGGGTCTTTAATTGAGGGGGAACCAGGCCACACGTACACATCAGAGAAGCAAACAAAGTATTATCTGGTAGAATTTAGATGTTCTCTAAACCTTCTTACTCAAATTCTATGGTTTGGTGTTGGGATTCTTTGGATATAACAATGATATCGAGAGAGGGTTTGGTTTTGGTTTTGCTCCTTGAAATGCCTCAACTTTCAATATATAGATTAAGGTCACATCTCAATAGAAACCTCAATGGCCATCTAATGACATAATTCCAATGGGGTTCAGTTGGCCTTAACATCAGGAAAAGAAGTGATTACAAAGGTTTTAAGTCCTGTGACCATAATTGGTCTACTTTACCTTTGGAATGTTTTGAGTTTCTTCTTGAGCAAAAACTCCAGAGTTAAAACCTTCTGCATGAGGAGGCATTTCACTGCTGTCTCTTCCCGACTAGCGGGATTAATGCGTTGTGCTGTCAACTTCCAAACATGGATTTCATGTTTCAATTCTAAGCAGAGATGGAAGCACAATAATATTGAGACACATATTAAAAACAGTTCACCTGGCAAAGCATAGTCTGCAAAACTTATACAGCATCTTCTCCTAAACAAACCATGTAATAACAGACCAACCACATAAACCAAATGAAACACAGAATAAATTAAAGAAAACAAAGTAAAAATCAGCTCCTCCTGAAAGTCCATATTTCTCATTTTACTGTTTTCCCTAGAGCAAACAATAAAAGGATTTATTTTTAATAACCTTCTTAATGAAGTAATGCAATTGAAAATATATAGCTGGGGGGTGGAGCCAAGATGGCGGAGTAGAAACAGCTCATCCAAGCCACTCTGCCCCCACATTCCCGCCCAAACGATGTAAACGGGGACTCTGAACAACTTCTGGAGCCCCAGCACCCACAGAACGACACAGAGAAGCTAAACTCCCGCTGAGGAAAGCCCAGCAGCCCTGCAGGAAGGACCAGCGCAGTGGTCTGGGACCTGGCAGAGCGCAGGAGCCGAGCCGAGCCCAGGTCCGCATGAGCCGAGGTTTTAGCCCCAGGGCGGCAGGGCCAGCAGCCAGCTGGAGGAACCCCAGAACACCAGGAGCTGTGGCGATTCCAGAATTATCAACATAGACTTGCCTGGGACAAAGTAAGAGGTTAGTGTCCTATGGACTTTGGGACTGGTATTAGGGAATGCGTCGGCTCCCTCCCCTGGGGGCTAGAAGCTGCTGAGGACAAATGCCATTTTGTAGTTTTCAGAGGCAGATCCTGCTCCCAGCCTGCAAATTTGTAGGGAGATCCAGCGATCAGTGTTGGGGGGTAATCGCTCTTGCTTTAACCTCCCTGGATCTGGATTGTGATCTAGGGTGGAAGTCGTGGGTGGGTTTACAGCTTGCCAGAAACGGAAGTTGCCCCCACACGTTCGGGACGAAAATTCCTCTATCTGGCCTTAAAGCCATAGTGTGGCAACAAGCCCAAAAGTCAAGTAATTAAGTGGCAACATGCCAAGGCAAAGGAAACAGAAAAATGCAACCCTAGACTCCTATTTTGGGGGCATAGAGCAGGAAAAGGACTGTGAGGTCAGAAGTCCTGCTCCAAAAGCCCCAGGGGAAAACATGAGTGGGTTGCAGGCCATAGAGGACCTTAAGAAGGACTTTAAAATCAAATAAGAGAAGTGGAGGAAAAATTGGAAAGAGAAATGAGAAGGATGCAGGAAAAGTATGAAATGAGGGTCAACAGCCTGACTGAGGAAAACAACACCTTAAAAAATAGACTAACTCAAATGGCAAAGGAGGCCCAAAAGGGCAATGAGGAGAAGAATGCCTTAAAAAGTCGAATTTGCCAGATGGAAAAAGAATCTCAGAAGTTCACGGAGGAGATTCATTCCTTCAGAGTTAGACTGGAGCAAATGGAAGCTAATGACTTTATGAGAAATCAAGATGCTGTTAAGCAGATCCAAACAAATGAAAGAATAGAAGGCAATGGGAAAACCACTGACCTGGAAAATAGATCCAGGAGAGACAATTTAAAAATTATTGGACTACCTGAAAGCCATGATCAAGGAAAGAACCTAGAAATCACCCTTCAAGAAATTCTCAAGGAAAACTGCCCTGATGTTTTAGATCCAGAGGGCAAAATAGAGGTTGAAAGAATCCACTGGTCACCTCCTGAAAAAGATCCCAAAAAGAAAACTCCCAGGAATATTATAGCCAGGTTCCAGAATCCCCAGATCAAGGAGAAAATACTACAAGCAGCCAGGAAGAAACAATTTCAATATTGTGGAAACACAATCAGAATAGCCCAGGACCTGGCAGCTTCTACACTGAGGGATTGAAGGGCATGGAATACGATATTCCAGAGGGCAAAAGAGCTGGGACTGAGCCCAAGGGTCACCTACCCAGCAAAACTGAGTATTTTGTTTCAGGGGAAAATATGGTCATTCAGTGGAATAGAGGACTTTCAAGCATTCTTGAGGAAAAAACCAGAATTGAATAGAACATTTGACACCCAGACACAAGAAGGAAGAGACGCCTGAGAAGGTAATCAGGGAAAAGAAATCAAAAGGAACTTATCAAAGTTGAACTATTTACATTCCTATATGGAAAAGCAATAACTGTGACTGATGATTCTTTCTCACTATGAAAATAATGGAAGAAGGGGGTGTGGTCATATGAATACATATGTGAATGTGTGTGTATATGGTTACAGTTATATATGGATAGAGGGCATAAGTTGAATTTGTTGGGAAGGGAGAATACTCAAGGGATGAAATTATGAGGTGAGAGGGAAAGTGGCAAGAGGAGATGGGGAGAGACAGGGTAGTGTAAACTATCCCATGCAGAAGAAGCAAGGGGAAGTGGTTGCAAAAGACAGGGAGAATAAGGAAGACTAAAAAGGCAAAACCACATTCAAACTGAATTTGGTTCAGGGAGAAAATGACATACATAGTAAATGGGATATTTCAACCTGCAGCAGGATAGGGGGAAGGGGGATGGGAGGAGGGATGATGGATGGGAGGGCATCCTTGGGGTGAGGGGAGGTTGGAAGTACCCACTATAGAAGAGGGACAGGATCATGTAGGGAATGGACCAGGTGGGGGGTGGGATGAGTGGGAGGGAATTATAAGCAGCCTTGTACGATATATCTACTATGATAATGTTTTGCATAGCTAGACATGTACAACATATACTGAATTACTTATCTCCCCAGAGGGAATGGGTGACAAGGGAGGAAGGAAATGGATCTGAAATTTGAGGTCATAACATTAAATGTTTCAAATATATATAAATACTATTATTAATACTCTTTTGCTTATAATAGGGAGATAAGATGTGCAGACATTGGGATGCAAAGACTCACCTTCCTCTAATGGAAAAGTCAATGGGGGTATGGGAGAAGGTATGGGAGAGAGCAGATTGGAGGAAGCGATATCTTGTGGGATTACTGCTCTGGGAGGTTGGGTAGGGGAATAATGGGGGGAAAATGATTGTAACTCAAAATCTGGCGGAAATGAATGATGTAAAACAGAAGTTAATAAAGCATTTGTTTAAAAAAAAAAAGAAAATATATAGCTAAGGGTGAAATTACACTTTGATAGATTCAATAAATGGCAGTCTTGAAGTTTTGTTTTGTTTGTTTCTATTTGTAATGTATCTCAGAACCATATTCATAAAGACCTGCTTTTAACCAAGGTCTAAACTTTCTTATTTGAGACATTATATGGGATCTTACCCTTGAGGAGTACCAGCTGTGGATCTGATGGCTTATAGAGGGCAAAGCATCTCCCTGAGTTTCCCCAGTGAAAACCTTTTAATATGACTTTTGGTATGGTAGTAGGCAGGTTATAAGAAATCTACTTTACTCAAGTATGGATATTTCAAGTATGGATATATCAACTCACTTTCTTCCTTCCCTTCCTACATGCCACTTTTCATGAAATAATTTTAAGGGGAAGGGGTTTTAATTGAAAGGCTACTGAAGGTAGGCTAATGTTGATGAAATGTTAAAATTAGCATAAGGTTACTCAAGTCAAGCTATAAGTGTACTTTTTTTTTTTGTAGTACATTCCAGCTGACATTGATGAGCTGTGAGGGAAAAACTATAAATAACATTTTTCTATGTGCAATATTCTTCTTATGGGCTTAAAATGTTTCATTGAAGTGGAAGTTTCCCTTGAGCTGACCTTTTATGCACTATGCAAATGCCTTACAATGTGCATTAAGAAAGAAATAATACAATCGCTCCCTCCTTCTAGTCTACTTTCCAACCCTCAGTCTGCCAAGGGAGAAAGAGTTCTTCTTCCTTAGATTCCTGCCAGTGCTTTTTCTGGACCTGTTCTTTGCACTTATGTGGTCCTGTTTTGTCAGTTTTACTTGTCTTGGTCCTAATGAGATTGTGAGTTCCTTGAGGACAAGAATTGTATGATATTTACCTTTGCATTCACACTATGGTAATAATTTTCCATCTTTGATTTCCTTTTATTATTTTTTATTATTTGGAGGAAGGGTCAGGGCCATTTCTCCCAGTTAGCTGAAACCTGTCCCTTTGGTTATGAAAATGTACTTAAATACATTTTCATATTTTCACATTTTCACATTCACATTTTCAAACAGTCCTCAGATAAGAAGTCAAAAGGGTGGGGCGGCTAAGTGGTACTGTGAATAAAGCACCCGCCCTGGAGTCAGTAGTTCCTGAGTTCAAATCCAGCCTCAAACACTTAACACAAAACTAGCCATGTGACCTTGGGCAAGTCACTTAACCCCAATTGCCCTACCTACTCCTGCAAAAAAGAAAAATCTAAAAATAAAAACAAGTCAAAAGGGGCGTCAAGGCTTCCCCAGATAATTTTGACTTAGACCATATTTGAGAAAAAAATTCTCCTGACACCAACTCCATAGATATGTCATTATCCCCTCTCAATCAGCCCATCTGAACACTCTAAATGTAATTGATTTACAACCTGACTTAATTTACCAGTGGAATCTAATTAACTACGTTTGTTTCTTAAGAGGATATATGAGATTACGCTTCTTTTTAACTAAGTATATTCAACTTTTATGACTTTGAAGGATGCCTGGGATTATGAATCAATTTTAACTTTTATGACCTAGGAGGATGTATGAGATTGCACTATGTAAATGAATTAATTCTCTATTTCTCTGATGTAACATGGTCTATAAGAAGCCTTGTTAGAATCCTAATCTTGGTTCAGGGCTATTTTTCCATACCCTGAGCACTAAATAATTTTTTTAAAAAAACCTACATTTTTACCTCCATAATTTCTATGCTGTAGTGGGGTAATTTTAGCAGTAGTCACTTGACAAACTTAAAAAGGAAATATTTCTCCCATAACAGCTGCCAGCATTGTACCTCACATAGACACATGCTGTGTTGAACACTTGAATTTATGATTTTTATTAAACAATCAGAATTTGTACATTTGATTTTTAATTAAAATTATATTTAGTTTTTAAAACTTTCAAATTATTGTGATTTAATGGAACTAGATGATCTCTAAGGTTTAACCCAGCACTAATAGTCTTTGATCCTGATCTTTAACTACACATTCCACCACCACCCCCATAGGAGAACAACCGTACAAACAGACTCTAAGATAGCCAAAGGTTGAATTTTTTCTTTTTAAACTAAAGTACAGATTTATGTTTTGGTGAAAGAAAAACTTTTGCTTAATTCAATACTTTTTTCATAAAAGTAGACATATATGTTCTATTAAGAAGTGCCATACCTAATTAAATAAGTGATTAGGATATGTTGATGAAAGAAAAGATTGGCACAGTAGGCCTCCCAAACCTCATACAATTAATGTCTTATTAAGAACAAGAATAATGCAAAGATATAGTTGATGAAAGTCTCTAGTTATATCTCAGAAGATAGAAGCATACTATCGATGGTTTTTATTTTGGGTACATAAAAGATTGATCATAAAAAGCTCAGGAAACACACACAAAAAATTGTCCAACCTTCATTTAAAGACATAAAAGTGAAGTAATAGATTTCCTCTTTTCTTAAGGAGCTAATTAGAACCACACACACTTAAGAAAGGAAACATCTTAGCCCTATCCTTACTAAGGTGCAGTGAAAGGACAGGATATACCTATATTTTGGAGGCTTAATTCTTATTAGATCTCATAAAGATGAAGGCATATCAAGGTCAGAAGCAAAACTTCTTGGAAGTATATTATTTTCTATAGTCTCCCTTTTGTACCCCTCTGTAAGACCAATAACACTAGCATACAGGAGGGCTGCTAGCAGAGGTTCACTCTTGATCTGGGCAGACAAGCAGACACCTTCAGAGGGGTTAATAAGCTTACTTTATTTTAGTCTGGTCTTCTCACAAAACGATTGCTGATAATGGGAGGACAAAATTCTATAGCATCCCCAAATCACCCTTCTCAAAGGTGCTAGCAAAAGGGGGGAGGGTGCAACTACCCCTAGGTCTCGATGGGGTCAATTAAGACAGGCACAACTTGTGCACTTCCCTAAATCCCCTAAATCTCAATTCCCTAAATCAAGGCACACATAGATTCTGCTATGGGTTCCCTTCCAGCCTCAATGGGTGCTGGTTGAGGCAAACACAGAATCCCCCAATGGAGGCCAATCTAGGCAAACACAGCATTCCAGCTTCTGCATTCAACCCTAAGGTTCCTCCCCTTAAGCCTTGCTGGGGATCAGTCAAAGCACATTTAACCCTAAAGTTTCCCCTCAGGACTTCCCCCTTTCGTTATAATCACCTGACCCCAGAAACACAAACATCTAGGTTCACATTCACCGTGGGGGAGGAAGGGGGGAGGCACTTAATAATGGCTACCAGAGTCCCATCTAGAAAATAAAAAAGGTCTCAGGCAAAGCATCCTTCCCATGAATGAGCCCCAAGGCAAAATATCAGTTTCCCAGAATATATACAGTTTCAACTGATAGGCTTAGTGCCAAAAGGTACAAAAGCCTATGGTGACCTAGCACCCGATTACATGCCTCAACAAAGGATGTGTTACAGCTGTAAACTGGGCCAGAGTCAAAGGAGTAAGACATCTGTGACAGATAAGGCAAAATACCTAGGAACAAGAGATTGTTATGGCCATGGATCCTGGGACACTGAACTCCAAGAAATAATAACAAAAATCCTCTTTACACACACTAAAATCCACCTTGCTTATGCTTACACCCTCCTTCTTTGTTCTTAGGTATATCCAGTCTCCCAGTTGGTGATGTATGTGTACATAAGGAGGGAGCAGGCATCATGGATAGAGTACCAGATCTAGAGTTTCAAAAGACCTACATTAAAATCTTACCTTATATTTTCTGGCTATATGACCTTGGGAAAGTAATTTTACTTTCCTTCTCAATTTCCCCATCCATAAAATGGAATAACAATAGTACCTAACTCATAGGGTTGTGAGGATCAAATCCAATAAGAAAATATATGCAAATTGCTTTGCACACTTTAAAACCACATACAAATGTTTATTATTATTGTTTGCAGTATAATGTGCCTTAGATTTATGGAAGACTTGTCCTTTGCTACTTTACTTGTTAAATGCCTTGACATGAAACTGATTGTATCCTTTAGAGAAAAAGTGAAAAAATCAATATGGTCCTAGTGAATAGATGTATAAATGTGGACTAACTTCAACCTGAGCTAGCTATCCTGGGGTTCTCTATGGGGGAAGAGGGACCCAGGTGTTCCATATGTAAAGTGCATTACAAATTTTAGAGGGCTATGTAAATGCCAGATATTATTGACCCTCTTCTCCACATGCACTATTTCCCTTGGTGAGTTATTACATTTGCAGGGATTTATCTATCCCTTCTAAGCAGATGACTCTTAAATCTCTGTCTCTGGTCCTGACTTTTATCCACATATCCAACTGGCTAGATGACATTTTACCTGAATATGTCACCTATACCACAAATTCAACACATTCAAACCTGAACTCATTTTCTTTCCATGAAATGTTCTTTTCATTCTGACTTCATTATTTCATCATTCTACCCAGTCTGCTGTGTTTGAAACCTTGGGGTCATGTCTGCCTGTCTTTTTCTTCTCACGTCCTATTAATGATCAAATTCTGTTGATTGTTCCTCTACAATTTCTCTCAGCTTTTAATATCTATCTAAAATATTCTGTCTCTGAAATACCTCTCTGATCCCATAGCTACTACCCTTGTTAACACCTTCACTACAAGTTAGTGAACTGTTTTGCCCTATGCTTTATACTACTGTCACTCTTCTTTACTTAGAGATCTGGTCAAGTCGCTGTGGTACTCAAAATCTTCAGAAGATTTCTATGGTCTTTTAAGACCTGCACTCCTCTCTCTCGAGTATTTAAGACCCTTTAATAAACCAGTACCAGTATTTCTTGCCTCCCTTATCTCTTATGATGCCCTTACTATTACTACATAGCCAATGTTCTAGTCAAATTAGATTTACTCTATAAAATCTGCCCTGTGCTTTTTTGCCTCTATGCCTTCAAGCTCTTCCCTGTGCTTGGAATGCCCTGCTTCCTCTTCTTACTCTGTTGAATTCTTACTTGTAACTTAAAGGGCCAAACAAGCTTCTACCTCAATGAAGACTTCCTTAACATCTTTAATCACTAGTGTACTTTCTCCTTTGAATTTCATATAGGACTATGTTTTGTACCGTACTTGTGCATGTGTCAAGTATCCTTTTGTAAAAATTAACTAAATAATCATTTTAGAATATCTTTTTATAATATCTCTCTGTGTGTTACATCCCCTAGCAAAAATGCACTTTCTATGAAGACAGGCACCTTTATCATCTGACCTTTGTTCTTCTGCCCAATACCTAGGATGATTCTCTACACAACATATGCATATGATACATACTGGTTGAAGTGAAGCTAAGGTCACCATATTTAGAGGGAAAACTAGGAAACAGAGTCTAAAGGGAGCTGCAAAATGGCCAAACTAAATTTACTGGGGGAGAGAAGCTTATGGAATTTGATCCTACATCTACTGCAGGAAAATTACAGATAACTGCAGTGAAAATTAAAAGAAAAAGTTTGGGAGTTCAGTCAATAAATCAAAGGAACTAATAAAGAACAAGGCTTTCTTTTTCTTCCATTTATGCTAGCATTCTTAACCTTTTTTTGTGTCAGACTTCTTTGGCATTCTGGTACAGAATGAACCCCTTATCAGAATGATGGTTTTAAAAGTGTAAAGTAAAATACATAGGACTGCAAAGGAAACCAAAGGTTAGTAAAAATAAAGGTAGAAGTTTTTTCTCCATCAAGTTCACTAATTTTCTGAAATCTATCCACAGATTCATGGATCCTAGGTTAAGATACTGTTTTAATATGCATTGAAGACTAGTTCTATCTATCCTAAATTTCTAAAACTTGAATGACCAAGGGGAAGAATAAGGACACAGGGAGCTAACCCCAGAGTACAGGACTGGGGAACCGATGACCCTGAGACCACATTTGGCCCTCTAGGTCCTCAAGTGTGGCCCTTTGACTGAATCTAAACTTTACATAAGTTTGTGAAGTTTTGATTTAGTCAAAGGACTGCACTTGAGGACCTAGAGAGCCAAATGTGGTCTCAAGGTCACAGGTTCCCCACCCCTGCCCCAGACTGTAAATATAGTATCTGGAATATGGTAAGTGCTTAATGAATGCTTGCTGACTTGACCTGAAGTGTCTTTAGAAGTTTAGCACCCTGAGACTAAAAGTAGATGCTTATTAAATATTTACTGAATAGAAACCAAGAGATTCATAAAGAGAGAAAGCAATTTCTAAAAAGAGTTCTCCCTGAAGACAAACTTGCTTTTTTACCATTTTGGGAGATTTAAATCCCTGCAATCCTTCCTCTCATTGTATGGCTTCTCCTAGAACCTCCACTTAAGGAGAATGCCCAGGTCAGCCAACTCTCATTTCTCACTAGGCTATACTCTGGATGTCCATCTCAGCCCCATGTGAGTACTTCCCTCCCTCCTTCAGCTTCCTTTTATATATTGTTCACCCCCACTGAAATGTAAGTCCCTTGAAGGGATGTAAGGGAATGTAAGTCCCTTTATTTTACTTGCATTTATGTTTCCAGATCTTCACATAGTACCTAAAATATAGTAAACACTTAATAAATTGTCAACTGATTGATAGACACCATGTTCCAATCCTTCATTTCAAAATAGTTTTAACTATTGAAACTCTGAAAGGATAGATACTTTGTTTCATAACATATGCAAAGATCCTTCCTAGCCCTGAAATCAACATGCTCTCTTGAAATCATAGCATTATAGAATACTAAAGCTATAAAAGACTTTAAAAATAAGTTAATCCAATACTTTTCTTAATGGACAAAGTAAGGAAGACCCAGAGTGGTAAAGTGATTTGCACATGAACATATTAATTTATGAACAAATGACATTAATAATAACAAAAGGGGATCCACTTAAAATTCTCTCCACACACAGGCCTCAGTTCTAGAAGATTACTGAATAATGTCCAATGATATAATAATAATAGCTTGTAATAATAATAGATGGTATTTCTACACTGTTTACAGATTTCCAACTTGCTTGTCTCACAGCAGTTTTGTGAGGCAAATATTACAAATAAAAATAGCCTATTTTACAGAAAAATAAATTGAAACTCAGAGAGATTGGGATTTATTAATGATCACGTGGTTAATTAGTGTCAATGCTAGGATCTGAATTCAGATCTCCTAGGATTCAAGCCTAGTGTTCTTTCCTCTCTGTCACACAATCTACCATTGATATATATTAGTTGATAGCATAAAGAAGAGGGACAGACAATGGCCTTGTAATTTTATTAGCATAGGAAACTTTACATGTAAACAAACATTATAAAAAGGAATAATGTGAAAATTAAAAGATTCTACCTGTCACCTCCTGAAAGAAACCCCAAAAAGGCAACTCCTGTGAATGTCATTGTCAATATCCAGAGCATTCAGATAAAAGAAAAATACTACAAGCAACGAAAAAGAAAGAATTCAAAGAATTGAGGGACTACGATCAGGACTATACAAGATTTAGCAGCTATCAGTCTACAGAGCCAAAGAGCAGAGAATGAGACATTCTAAAAGGCAAAAGATAAAGGTTTAAAATCAAGAATAACTTACCCATCAAAAATAAATATAAGCCTATAACTAAAAATAATTGATCTTCAATAAAATAGAAGACTTTAAAATATTAATGGTAGAAAAGTAATAGTATTGAAAAGAAACTGTGGAATACAAATACAGGTATTAACTTAAAAATAAAAAGGTAAATATATGAGTAAACAATGAAAAGGTATTTTATAAGAATGGACTGCTTATATTCTAATA
Organism: Gymnobelideus leadbeateri; assembly: GCA_011680675.1. NCBI lineage: Eukaryota > Metazoa > Chordata > Mammalia > Diprotodontia > Petauridae > Gymnobelideus > Gymnobelideus leadbeateri. The sequence goes on along the minus strand of WOXC01007860.1, from coordinate 47,818 downwards.
GAGGAGGGAGTGATAAAAGAATTCTATAGTCCCCAAAGACCTAGAAATTGCTTTGTTTTACTTTGACAATACTAAAAGAAAAAGAAAATAAAGGTCAGTAAGGGAGGGAAAAAAGGAAAGGAAGAATGGGGAAATTTCTCTCCAAAAATATTAGGGTATGTAACTAGAAATGTATGCAAATGTGGAAGGATTAAGTTAAGTGGGCATCACTTGAACTTCACTTTCATCTAAACTGTCAAAAAGTATAAAATATATACACAGAGTTTGGTGTAGGAATATGTTTGATGCAACAGGGATACAGAATAAGAAACACTAGCAAGAGAAAATCACTCTACCAATGCAATCATGCAATGTATCATCATAAAAAGTTGTCTAGAGCACTGGGAGATTGTGACTTACCCAGGATCATAGACAGTATGTGTCATAGGTGGGGCTTAAAATTAGGCTTTCTTGTCTTTGAGGCCAATTCTCTATTTACTACTCCATGCTGCCTGTCACTTAGGACTTTAATACTTAGTGTTGAAAACAAAGTAATGGGGAGGACAGAGCCAAGATGGTGGAGTAGAAGCAGGAAAACTTCATGCACTCCTCCATAACCACCTCAAACACTTATAAAAAAATAACTCTAAACAAAATTTAGGGCTACAGAACCCACAAAATGACAGAGAAAAACAAATCTCCTAATGAAAGCATACCAGCAGGAATCCATTACAGCACATTGGCAGCACAGCCCAGCCCCCAAGAGCCAGGCTGCTCAGGGCAGCCACAACCAGCTGAGGCTGGAGGAACTTTTTGGAGAGTAGATCACCAGCAGCTGTGATAATTTCCAGAATTATCAACCCATAAATGCCAAAGACAAAATGAGAGGTCAATGGACTTTGGGAATGGGGGTCCAGGAGTGTGGTCTAGCCTCTGTTACCAGAGGGAGAAGAGGCTGAGGCAGGTGGCTGCTTTGGAGCTCCTGGTGTGCAGATAGTAGGGGGACCAAGCAATCATTCTGAGGGGTAATCGCTCTTGCTTTAACATGCTTGGATCTGGATTGCATCCTAGAGTGGAGGTCCTGGGGTGTGTGAACAGGTGCCAGAGCTGGTGGAGGCTTCAGAGAGGGGAGGCAACTAATAGCTCTGGCAGTGGCAAAAACCTCAGAGATTTGGGACAAAGCTCTCTTCTCTGGAAGCAGAGTTCTATTGTGGCAAAAAGCTCAAAAGTCAAGTAATTGAGTGGCAATATGAGCAAGCAAAGGAAGCAAAGCAAGCACAGTAATCCACCTCTGGATTCTTTTTGGGGGGACAAAAAGAATCAAAGCATGGAATGAGAGGAAGACAATGAAATCAGAACTCTTGCACCAAAAACTTCCAAGAAAAATATGAATAGGTTATAGGCCATAGAGGAGCTTAAGAAGGATTTTGAAAACCAAATAAGAGAAGCTGAGGAAAAATTGGGAAGAGAAATGAGAACAATGCAAGAAAATCATGAAAAGAGAGTCAACACCCTGACTGAAGAAAATAACACTTTAAAAAATAGACTAGGGGTAGGTAGGTGGTGCAGTGAATAGAGCACTGACCCTGGAATCAGGAGGACCTGAGTTCAAATCTGGCCTCAGACACTTAACACAAAAAAATAGACATGTGACCTTGGGGAAGTCACTTAACCATAACTGCCCTCCAAAAAGCAAAACTTAAAATTAAAAATTAAAAATAGACTAAATCAAGTGGCAAATGAGGCTCAAAAAGTCAATGAGAAGAATGCCTTAAAAAGCCAAATTTGCCAGATGGAAAAAGAATCTCAAAAGCTCACTGAGGAGAATCATTTCTTCAGAATTAGATTGGAGCAAATAGAAGCTAGTGACTTTATGAGAAATCAAGATACTATTAAACAGATCCAAATAAATGAAAGAATAGAAGGCAATGTGAAATATCTCATTGGGGAAACCACTGACCTAGAAAATAGATCCAGGAGAGATAATTTAACAATTATTGGACTACCTGAAAGCCATGATCAAAAAAGAACCTAGAAATCATCCTTCAAGAAATTCTCAAGGAAAATTGCCCTGATTTTTTAGAACCAGAGGGCAAAATAGAGGTTGAAAGAATCCACTGATCACCTCTTGAAAAAGATCCCAAAAGGAAAACTCCTAGGAATATTATAGCCAGGTTCTGGGATTCCCAGATCAAGGAGAAAATATTACAAGCAGCCAAGAAGCAGCAATTTGAATATTGTGGAAACACAATCAGGATAAAACAGGATCTGGCAGCTTCTACATCAAGGGATTGAAGGGCTTGGAATATGATATTCTGGAGGACAAAGGAGCTGGGTTTAAAACCAAGAATCACCTACCCAGAAAAACTGAGTATCATATTTCAGGGGAAAATATAGTCATTCAGTGGAAAATACAGTCATTCAGTGGAATAGAGGACTTTCAAGCATTCTTGATGGAAAAAAAACAGAGTTGAATAGAAAATTTGACACTCAGATAGAAGCAAGAGAAGCATGAGAAGGTAAACAGGGAAAAGAAATAATAATGAACTTATCAAAGTTGAACTATTTACATTCCTACATGGAAAAATGATAATTGTAACTTATGAAATTTTTCTCAGTATGAGAATAGTTGAAGGGAATAGGAATGTGTGTGTGTGTGTGTGTACTATATATATATATATATGTATGTATGTATGTATGTATACATACATATATTTGTATATATGGGAGGGTATATGGGCATATGAAGACATATGTGAGTGTGTGTATATATGTGTACAGGTATACATAGACAGAGGGCACAGGATCAATTGAATAGGAAGGGATGATACTTAAAAGATGAAATTGAGAGGTGAGGGAGGAATATAATGAGAGGAGATAGGGAGAGACAGAATGGGGTATATTATCTCATATAGAAGATGTAAGGGAAAACTGTTACAATGGAGGGGAAGAACAGGAAAGCAAAAGGGAATGGGTCACCTTACTCGTATTGAATTTGGCTTGGGGAGGGAATGACATACACACTAAAGAGGGTATCTTACCCTACAAGAGAGTAGGGGGGAAGGGGATGAGAGGGGGATGACAGAAGGGAGAGAGGGCAGGTTGGGGGGAGGGAAGTTAGAAGCACATGCTTTCAATAAGGGACAAGGTCAAAGTAAAGAATAGAACAAGTGGGGGGGGGGGCAGAATAGGATGGAGGGAAATATAGTCAGTCTTTCACAATATATCCACTATGGAAATGTTTTGCATAGCTACACATGTACAACCTATATTGAATTGCCTATCTTCCCAGTAAGGGTGGGTGATGAGAGAGGAAGGGAAAGAATCTGGAGTTCAACATTTTACAATCAAATGTTTTAAATATATATATATATGTATATATATATATATATATATATATATACACATACATACATACATATATATGTATACATGTGTACATATATACATATATATGTATGTATATATTTACATGCAACTGGGAAATAAGATATACAGGCACTGGGGTATAGAGATCCATCTTGCCCTACTGGAAAGTTGGAGGGGGATAGGGAAGGATATAGGAGATAGCAGACTGGGGGAGGGGATATTCAGTGGGATCACTGTTTTGGGGTGGTAGGTAGGGGAAACACGGGAAGAAATTTTGTAATTCAAAATCTTGTGGAAATGAATAATATAAACTAAAAATAAACATAAAATTTAATTAAAAAATAGAAACAAAGTAATGACTAAGTTCCTCCTGTGGCTGATAAACAGGCTCTAAAGGCAGTTCACAAAGGGACGTTCCAGACATGTTTTGACCAATGGAAGCACTGCTAGGAGAGATGTCCAGTCTTCTAAATCCTTTGAAGGAAGGAATTGATTTGGATGTATGAATCTGGCATCTTTGCTAGTAAAGGGGATTTTAAGTCATATTGCTTTATATTCACATCATGAACAACATAATAACAAACCTTTTGTCTCCTTGCCAGATTCACATTTTTGAAAAACAAGTATTAATTCAAAAGATCTTCCTGGAAATTCTACTGTCAAAATTGAACTGGGAAGAATCTGAAACCCAAAAGAGATTTATAATAATTTCTCTAAAGCTCACATAATAACACTGAACATCTTCATCCAAACCAAAGTTAACAAAAGAAAAAGGGATATGATTTCTCTCTTAAGACTGATAAGACTATGCGTTATAAAAACATAAAGTGATATTATTATATTGGTATTTGTAGCACAATACAAACTGAGAGTCGACATGGAATAGCAGATAGAACAGGAAGTCAAGAAGGCACAAGTTCAAGTTTGGCCTCTGACAGATGCTGGCTATGAAACCCTGGACAAATCACTTAGATTTTCTGCAATCTAGACAGCTCTCCAAAACTATAAATGCATTAAAAAGGTTGACCTGGATTGATAGAGGGGATTTCTTCACCTGGAAAAGTCCTTATAGCAAACAATGAAATCGGAAAGAAGTCCAGTCACAATTGCTATTGTGTCTTACAGTTTTCAAAGCACTTGCACATAAATTATCTCATCTGATACTCACAACAATCCTGAGAGGCAGGATAGGCATTATTATCCCCAAGTTTACAAGTGAAAAAACTGAAACACAGAGAGGTTACATGGTTTGCCCAGTGTCACACATTTAGTAGCAGCTCTGGAATAACTTAGAGCTAGAAACTAGAACCAGATTTATTTCAATTCAATTCAATCAACAGTTGCCAGGCATCTACCACATATAGTAAATTCCAATAGAAACATGAGCCACTAAATCATACACATGGATCCCCAAGGCTACACACTGACTTAGAAAACCACAGGTCAACATTATCTATGTACTACTGTATTTTTACTTATTTTGTTCAATATTTCTCAATTACAATTTAATCTGGCTCATTGCTATATGTGGGAATGTTGCAGGAGCAGCACTGTGGACTTCTGGCCCCACATTTAATACTTCTTATATACAGGGTGCCATGCAAGGCACCAAGGATTACAAAGACAAAAATGAAGTAGTCTCTAATTCCAGGGCACTACCCTTCTTCTGAACTCCTGGTCTAGTGCTCTCTAATATACCTCTCGAGATTGAAGTAAATTGCTGTTTGCCCATAAGACTTACAAGAAACATAATCTTTGGGGACTCGTAGGGCAACCACACTGGCATACCCAGGATGGCTGCTAGCACAAGTTCTTAGATCTCCTTTACTAAGAAAGCTAGCTGTTTAAGGTGTCAACAATCTATTTTTAATTACACTCACTAGTTAAGGGGGAAAATCAGCACCTGAACTTCAGAGAAAATACAGACAAGGAAAATACAAGCAGATAAAAAAAGACCAACAGACAATGTTCTGACTGTCTGAATCAACTATACACTTTATGTACATTCCTGGATCAAGAGAGCCTTTACATCTGAGCAGTTGGGGCAATCTGAACATAAAGCCACTCAGAATCTTGACCAGGGAATCACAAGATTCTTCTCATAAGGGAGCCCCCAAAGTAAAATAGCAGAAGGCTTTGTGACTCAGTGCCCAACTAGAAATTAGCAAAAGGTGTGAAAGCCTTTGTACAACTGTAATGCCAAGCAAAGGCAACTTTCAAGGTTGAGAATACCAACATAATATAACTCTCCATTTTATTCAGTGACAAATTAAGGCAAAACATTCACAGAACAAAGAAAATCAAAATACAGCATTCACCAAGTGTAATTCAATAATTTCCAAGTACTACTCCACCCCTGGGCAGTACATTCATTTAGTCAATCACAAAGTCTCTCTTCTCAAATGTAGATTAAGATTAGTTTCCAATTGTAAACAAAGTATATTCATTTGGTCAATCACAGAGCACAAAAATTCAAGTTTACTACCCTTGAATCACAACTGAATTACAATTATCAACAGTTAATATCAAACACTTTCTCAAAAGGGGTAGTGAAGAACACAAAGGCCATCTACCCCTGAGCTACAGCAAGCTTAAGATATCATCACAGTATTTAATACCCAAAGAGAGGTCTTTTCTTCATCTTGACCAGGCAAATTCTCAGCAATCTCTGTTCCTGGGGAGACAAAACTTAACAAGGCCACGATATATATTTCCAGCATCCTCATCAATTCACTCTCTGCCTGCAGAACAGTCTCAGGACCCCTGAAAATATCAGCAAGACCCTCCTCCAGGATTTCTGTAAACATACGACAAGAAAATCCTTTCTTCAGGGCAAAACAACATCAAAACAAACAGACAAAATACCAGCATCACAGCCATGTCTCCTCAGTCCTTGGCAGCTCCAGGTGGCAGCTCTCAAAAGTCCTGGGCAACTCAAGCTGGCCCTCAGCAATCCCCTCTCTCTCTCTCTCTCTGCCTCCATGATGCTGCTTCCAAAAGTTCTTTTGCCTCTCTTTGCTCAAGCCTGCTCTCTAAATCCACAGTACCAGCTCCTCCCAGTTTAGCCCTCTCTTTTCATGTCAACAAGCCCATCCCACAAGTGGGATTCACAAGCTCTGGGTTTTAACACTCAACCCGAAAACCAAGCCAATACAGGGGAATCTTTAAATTTCATTACTATTACAACAAGCAAGCCTCCCCTAAGCAAGCTTCCCTTAATGGGCTCCACCTGAGGCCAATTAATGGGCAGGGACAATCTTATTAACATTTCAGGACTTGAACTTTAGGTTAATGCCAATTAACACCCTGCTAGGGAAATATTGACAACAGACTTCAAGTTTTGTTGTTCAGTTGTTTTCAGCCACTTTCAACTCTTCATAACCGCATTTGGAATTTTCTTGGTAAAGATACTGGAGTGGTTTGTCATTTCCTCCTCCAGCTCATTTTACAGATGAGGAAACTGAGGCAAACAGGGTTAAGTGATAAATAGTTAAGATCAAATCCTGGCTATGCTACTTCCAGTCTCTGGGACCTTAGCTCTTTTTGCACCATTCCTTTTCCAACTCTAAATCCTATGAGACTAAATAAAATTTAGTAAAGTCTAAGAATACTAAAGCAAATTCATATTTAATAAGGTAAAAGAAAATAGGATTGCAAGTCAGGATGATAAAAATGACATAAGACAACTGCCAAAATAGAGAGTGCAAAGACTGTCAGGATGGCCCAGGGTTTAATGTTTGGACAGCAACCATTTTGCAGAGTTGATGAAGAATTAAGAGTTTACTTGAGCATTTTCCTGGGACTCTGAAAAAAGAGCGGAATTTATTTTGAATAATTGGACACTCATATCCTCAGGGAAATATGAAGCAAATCAGCCTGAGATTTATTTCCGAAGAGTTCCAATAAACCTAACTACCATTTCTGCACATAAACCACTAGACAAGAGGGTGATGAAACTGACATTTCTTTGGCTTACAGCAAGAAACAGCCGATGTCATTCTGTGCCAAAACTCAGTAGGCTGCTAATAATGGAACAGCAGTGCCAATGAAAGGAGAGATGCCATTGAGGGGAATATCATAATAATTATCAAATAAGGAAACCACTTGTTGAAGAATGATGACTGAAAGTGACTTGCAAGTTCAAAAAGTATAGGAAAAAATGACTTTAAGCTCTTAGGTAGTTAGGTCAATCACTGAATTTTTCATCAACATGCTTTAGAGATGCTTCCACCCTTCATATTCAAAGCTGAAATAAAATTCTGAGGGATTAAGAAAACATCTTGGGGAAAATTAAAGCTATCATTATCATTCTTTGGAGGGGAGGTAAATCTAACAGATGCAGACATACAACTAATAGGATTGTTAAGTAATTCCTTATGACTTGTGGTAGCCACCTCATTACTTTGTAATCATACCTTAACATATATGTAATGAGAACTTTTTGCTCCTGACTTTGAGAATGTGAGCACTCCCTAGATTTCATTCTTTGGCCCCTGTTCTCTCCACATATCATTTCCCTCAGAGACTGATTGCATTTATCCCACTTCAGCTGTCACATCTATGCATATTACTCCCAAGCCCCTCTCTTGCTAGTTCTGACTTCTTACCTCTTCTCTAGTTTCATATCCTCAATAGTCTAGTACTGTCACTGAGCACATCTGACAATTTTTTAATCTTCCTTTAATAAGTATTTTTGAGTATTTAAACTTCTCAGTACGTGAGCTATGGAAACACTTGATAAATGCTTATTGATTGATTGGCTGATTGCAAGGCACCATACTGGGTTCTACTTGGGACATCTGGATGGATAATACAGTTCCTGTCTTCTAGGAATTTACAATCTAGTTGAGAGGATAAGACACAAATATTCCCAATACTAGGCAGTAGTGTCATAAGAGTGTTACAGAGCATATATATTCATGAATGGCATGTCTTCCTTTCTCCTTCATTTTCATGACCATTTCTCCCTAACCCAGACTTCAAATTGAACATGTATTAGAAAAAGAAATGGCTCGATGATCCAAAGAGTTCACCAGTTCTAGGACTTTGAGTAAGGCACTTAATCTCTAAGGCCTTACCTTATTATGTGAAATGAAAAAAAAGAGAATGAAACTTATAGCTCTAAAATTCTGTAATTCTCATTTTAAAGTGGTTACTCTCTGAAAGGAATATAGCTAAATGTCCTAGTGTGTAATCAACAGCATTTTTAACACTGCAAACATAAAAATCATAGGTATCCTGGGATCTGTAAGGCTGTATTTGCAGAATTCGTCATTAATCAAACTTCTAAACAAGGTAATATCTAAGGTACCAATACTAGGGAGGATTTAAAAATTTACTAAGCCAAAGTAAGAAAACCACAATCTGTGAGAAAGAGAAAGAAAAATATGAATTTTATATAACTATAACTATAACTATATATAGCACAATACCTCCTTAGAGGTATTGAAGCCATCCAATCCAATTCCTTCATATTTTTAGGTGAGGAAAGGGAGGCTAAGACAAGTTGTGACTTTCACAGGGTCATTTGTCTGAGTTGGGATTCACATTGGGTCTTTCTGACTCCAACTCCAGCACTCTATACATTGTGGCCCTTAGCTACCATATATGAAAATGTGGAGCCTGGCAAATCCATACCTAGAAATTTTAGCAACCAAGGCAAACATGCCAAAGTTTTCCCTAAGGTCAGATCTTAGAGTGAAACTTTACTGAGATCAGGGACAGACTCTAGAACACAAGATCCTTCTTCTGTTGGAGGACAGATATCAAGAGGTAATTTTGCTTTTACTATTGTAAATTAATTAACTTTAATTAACATTAATTAATTAACATTAAATTAAAAAGCTCTTACTTTGCTTTTTTCCACTTAATACTATTTGATTTTTTTCCAATTACAAGTAAAAATAGTTTTCAATACTTTTATAAAATTTTGAATTCCATTTTTATTCTCCCTCCCACCCTTTCTTCTCTCTTCCCCAAGACAGCAAGCAATATGATATAGAGTATAAATGTATAATCATATCAAGCACATTTCCCCATTAGTCATGTTGTGAAAGAGGAATTAAAACAAAAGGAAAAAAAACAGAAGAAAAAAAAAACAAAAAAAGAAGATAGTATGTTTTGCTCTACATTCAGACTCTATAGTTCTTTCTCAAGATCTGGATAACATTTTCCATCATGAGTCTTCTGGAATTGTCTTAAATCATTGTATTGCTGAGAAGAGCTAAGCCTATCAAAGCTGATCATCATACAATGTTTCTGTTACTATGTACAATGTTCTCCTGGTTCTGTTCACTTCACTCAGCATCAATTCATGTAAATCTTTCCAGGATTTTTCTGAAATTCACCTGATTATCATTTCTTATAGCACAATAGTATTCCATTGCATTCATATACCACAACTTGTTTAGCCATTCCCCAATTGATGGGCATCCCCTGAAATTCCAATTCTTTGCCACCACAAAAAGAAAGCTATTACTTTGTGCTAAGCACTAGGGATACAAATAGAAAAAGCAAGACAGTCGCTGCTCTCAAAGAACTCATGCTTTAATTAGTCTGTATAATGCATAAAACAAAGTTCAGAGTCAAGGTGAATGGAAAGGCCCAGTAAAGCTAAGAGATAGGTCTATGGCAAAGCAAAAGAGTTTAAGGTAATGTCAGTGATCAGATGACAATACAGGGGATCTGCAAAGGACAGAGGCAAGGTAAGGCCCACAGGGCCTTAGGCTACAGTAGCAGGGCAGATGATAAGGTCTGGTGGTTTTCCATCTCACCTGAAGGAATATCATTGGTGACTCCTATCTCATTATTTTCCATTTCTAGTTTTTAATGCCTAGAATTTCATATTTAATTTCCATCCTTATTTTAAAATTTTCACCCTTCAGCTTCTTCTCTTCTGGTCAACAACAACCACAACTGTTTTGAGTTGCTTTTTCTCCCAGATCTCCCACATTTCATGCAGAACTAAACCAACTAAGATTGTATGATCTAATTTCCCATCTGTACCAATCTCCTACACAGAAAATCAATTGACAAGGGAAATTATAGCATAGATTCCTGGTTGGTGTCTCTTTTCAGACAGCTGTGACCTGTTCTTTAGCTGTAATGCTGCTAGCAATAGGATAGTTTGTGGTATGATGGCAAATTAACATATGTTTCCAAATTATTTCATTGATCAAAGCAGTATCTTGCCAAAGTCTGCTTTTTAACAGTTATTTTCTCTAACTCTGTGAAATGCTGCATTTGTTGCGAGCATGGAAACAGGCAAGAAGAAATCTCATTGCTACTCAAAATAACAACATTTAGCACTTAAATCCAGAAACATTCAGCAAATGGTACCTAATTAATTCACACCATATCCCATCGAGGTGGGAGGCTTACATACTATAGCAAGACAAGAAAAAGGTTAGAAGTAAGGACAGGAAAAGAACAAAGGAAAAGAAAAAAATCTGGCAGAAATATAAACTAATTTTCCAGATCTGAAATGAGCAGAAATGGAGTATTGCCAAGATGAACAAAAGAGGACAGGAATTACCTGGAGCAACTTCTCATAGGAAGCAAAATCAAGGACCTGACAATCAGGAGAAAGGGTCAGGAAATAAGTTCTCAGTTGGCCTGGCAGCTAAAAGAGCTGACACCTTTGTTTTTAGTCATTAAAGGGGAGGATAATAAGCATTTATGCAGCACCTACTATGTGCCAAGCACTGCTAAGAGGGTTTTTGTTTTTGTTTTTTCAAATATTAAGACCCAGAGAAGGCAAAAACAACATGGAGGCAATCTTGAGCAGCCAATCAAACAGGAAGTGCTGCTATCTAGGCCTTGTATAAATAGGATTATTGTGTCAAAGTTATGCTATCTCTAGCATCAGTGCCTTCAAACATTTGAAAACAGAAGTGATGATGAGGGTTGATTCCCTGGGTCTTTGTTACCAAGTGAAAAGGATCCTTCCTGGGAAACAGAATTTTCAACTAGGTAGACTTCAATTCAGCATGACAGAGTGGAAAGGGTACTAGATTTGGAGTCAGGAAGGTCTGGGTTCAAATCTTACCCTTTGATACTTACTAGCTGTGTGACCCTGGGCAAATCATTTAATTTCCGAGAACCCTTAGGTTTCTCATTGGCAAAATGAGGTGGCTGAACTAGACAGTGCCCAGCTCTAACTCAATGATCCTATGACAGCATAGGAGTCTCAAGTGGAAGGGAGAGTTTGCTATTTATTTGGATTTTTTTTGGAGGGGGGAAGGTAGGGCAATTGGGGTTAAATGACTTGCCCAAGGTCACACAGCTAGTTTTTTTGTGTTGTGTCTGAGGCCGGATTTGAACTCAGGTCCTCCTGACTCCAGGTGCTCTATTCACTATGCCACCTAGCCACCTCAAGTTTGCCACTTATCAGAGAGCATAAGAGTACATTTCATGCCTTCATAACCTTGGAGTTGCCTATGTAACACAGTAGATAGAGTGCTGGGCCTGGAGTCAGGGAGACCTCATTTCAAATCTAGCCTCAGATACATACTAACTGTGTAACCACAGACTAGTCACTTGACTTCTGGCTGCCTCAGTCTCCTCATCAGTAAAATGGAGATAATTATAACACCCACCTCAAATGAGGAGATGTCTCTAAAATACATAGCACAGCAGGAACATAGCAGATGCTTAATAAATGCTTCTCTCCTCCATAACTCCTTCCTTCCCAGAACCATCTCTTCTCATAATAGAACTTTGTGGCATTCTGAAGCACTATATTTTACATTGTGTTATATTTTTCAGTGTGTGTATTTTCTACTCAAAGATAGAGCATCCTCACTGCTGATGAGAGGATAATTAACTCAAACCCATCTCTGTCCTTTATAACTAGCTAGAGGCAAGATTACAGGCTTCTTGCTCTCTGGCCTCTTGTGCCCATCCTCTTGCTCAGTCCAGAACTGGAAGCTCAGGGCCTCTTTCTGCCCCAAGGTTCCATAGAAGACATTTAGGTCAGGGGATACTAATCAAAGGAATTCTGAAGTGAAGCCATGCGATACAATTGCCATTGCCACTAGGAACAACATAAACACCTACTGATCTACTGACCAGTGGCTAACAAATTCTCTCTTGAATTCAATATTCCTGTGCTTTGGAGTTAAAGGCAAACCTGGTGAAAACTCCCTTTTCCTGCCACAAAGCACCAATTCTTGCCATTCATGCTAGTCCTATCTTTTCCCATCTCCCTATCCTTCCCTGTTCTATCCTTCCATGGCATCCTTCAGAAATTCCCTTCCATTATTAAAAAACTAACATTCACACTAAACTTCCTCCTCCAGCAGCTCCTTGGAATCATGGAAGCTTTACGCCTTCCAGAAGATACAACATACCTGGCCACCCTCTTCAGTGCTGGATATTTCTTCTTTCATGTCCCTTGCTACATTGAGAAGATGGTATACTATTTACTCCTCCCCAACACCTCTAGGCTCTTCCATTATCCCCTTCATTCAGCAAACTCTCCTCCTCTGAAATTCACTACATTTTTATATGTAAAAACTGTGAATGTGTGTTACATAAATTAGCATATATAAATGTATATGTGTGTATAATTATGTACATATATCTGTATGTATATATGTATGTATGTATATTCCCTTACCCAGATCCTAGTAGTTATCTTCCACACCACAGGTCATCTTCTCTCTTTTCAAAGAGTTCAATAGTAGGTTTATAGTCTTCCGCTACACCTTAACTCACCTGAGGAACTCACCTGAAATCTTCCAAATGCTCTCCCAAATCAACTTTAAAATAATACTTCAAATTGAATTCTGGAAGAAGAAGAACTAGCAAAAGATTGGGTGGAGCAATTTTTCTGACCAAGACAATTTAGGAGGTTGGCAAAAAAAAGGTTTGCCTCACCTGGGTAGTAGTTGGCCTGGAGTACAGCACAGGCCATACTATGTCACCAGTACCAGGGCTTAGAGGTGGCTACAGTAGCAGCAATAGCTTTGGGAGCAATCAGCCCACTAAAAGGAAGAGATCAGAAAGAGATTGCAAGAAACACTTTGCTAGCACTGGGTTCAGATCCCTTTTGCATTGCCCATTCACAGTTCCTACACACAATCTCAGGGTACAGAGAAACATTAGGGTTTGCTACTACAGGAGAACAGGGGTCCTGGTCACAGTTCCACAGTAGAGAAGAGTGTTTGAGGTTGCTCAGAAGATATCAGGGGATCTGGTTACAGTTCTAGGACCAAGAAGATTGCTAGCACTTGTGGCTACAGAGAAACAAGATACCTTCCTGGATAAAGACCAATGCACAAGCCAGGAGAGCAGTGACCACACCTCTCAGATCATACCACATTGGAAGCAATGAAAACCTACACACCCCAGAACAAGCTCTGAAAACAGCAACATGAAAACCCTGAAGCTTAGGATAGTGCTCCTTCCATCCTGAGAGCAGAGCCTAACTTTAACATAAAGTTAAAAGTCAAGAAATAGATTGGAAAAATGAGCAAAAACAATCTGACCATAAAGAGTTACTATGGTGACAGGGAAGATCAAGACATGAACTCAAAAGAAGATAAATGATGTCAAAACAGCTACAAGCAAAGCTTCAAAGACAAAATGTGAACTGGACACCAGCCCAACAAGAATTCATAGAAGACCTCAAAATTATTTGAAAAATCAAATAAGAAAGGTAGCAGAAAATAGTAGTTTTGGGGGGGAGAATAAGAAATATGCAAGAAAGTTATGAAAAGAGAGTCAACAGCTTGGTAAAAAAAAGCATAAAAAATACATAACACCTAAAAAAAACCCAGAATTTGCCAAATCATCAAAGAGGCACACATGCACACATGCATACACACACACATGCGCGCACACACGCACACACACACACACACACACACTGAAGAGAAGAACTCCTTCAAAAGCAGAATTGGCAAATAGAAAATAAGTAAATTTACTAACAAAAGGAACTCTTTAAAAAGTAGAATTGGCCAAATGGAAAAAGTGGCAAAAAAAAAATAGCTCACTGGGGGGTGGAGCCAAGATGGCGGAGTAGAAACAGCACCTCCAAGGCTCTCTTCCCCCATATTACCTCCAAACTATGTAAAAGGGGACTCTGAACAACTTCTGGAGCCCCAGCACCCAAAGAACGACACAGAGAAGCTAACCTCCCACTGAGGACAGCCCAGCAGCCCTGCAGGAAGGACCAGTGCAGTGCTCTGGGAGCTGGCAGAGCAGCCCGTGGAGAGCTGAGCCCAGGTCCCGTGGTTTTAGCCCCAGGGCAGCCGGGCCAGCAACCGGCTGAAGGGACCCCTGAACACCAGCAGCTGTGGTGATTCCAGAATGGTCAACACAGACATGCCTAGGATAAAGTGAGAGGTTAGTGCCCTATGGACTTTGGGACCAGTATTTGGGGAACGTGTCGGCTACATCCCCTGGGGGCTAGAAGCCGCTGAGGAGACACACCATTTTGCAGTTTTCAGTGGCGGCTCCAGCTCCTGGCCTTCGAACTGTAGGGAGATCCAGTGATCAGTCTCGGGGGGTAATCACTCTTGCTTTAACCTCCCTGAATCTGAATTGTGATCTGGCGGGGAGGTTGTGGGGCAGGTTTACAGCTTGCCAGAAACGGAAGTTGTCCCCCCACATGTTTGGGACAAAGGTCCCCTGTCTGGTGGCATAGTTCTACTGTGGCAAAAAGCCCAAAAGTCAAGTAATTAAGTGGCATCATGCCAAGGCAAAGGAAACAAAATAAACAGAAAAATGAAACATTAGACTCCTATTTGGGGGCAAAGAGGATCAAAGCATGGACGAGTCAGAGGACTGTGAGGTCAGAAATCCTGTTCCAAAAGCCCCAAAGGAAAATATGAGCGGGTTACAGGCCATAGAGGACCTTAAGAAGGACTTTAAAAATCAAATAAGAAAAGTGGAGGAAAAACTGGGAAGAGAAATGAGAAGAATGAAGGAAAAGTATGAAATGAGGGTCAACAGCCTGACTGAGGAAAACAACACCTTAAAAAATAAACTAACTCAAATGGCAAAAGAGGCCCAAAAGGGCAATGAGGAGAAGAATGCCTTAAAAAGTTGAATTTTCCAGATGGAAAAAGAATCTCAAAAAGTTCACTGAGGAGATTCATTCCTTCAGAGTTAGACTGGAGCAAATGGAAGCTAATGACTTTATGAGAAATCAAGATGCTGTTAAGCAGATCCAAACAAATGAAAGAATAGAAGGCAATGTGAAATATCTCATGGGAAAAACCACTGACCTGGAAAATACATCCAGGAGAGATAATTTAAAAATTATTGGACTACCTGAAAGCCATGATCAAAGAACCTAGAAATCACCCTTCAAGAAATTCTCAAGGAAAATTGCCCTGATGTTTTAGACCCAGAGGGCAAAATAGAGGTTGAAAGAATCCACTGATCACCTCCTGAAAAAGATCCCAAAAAGAAAACTCCCAGGAATATTATAGCCAGGTTCCAGAATCCCCAGATCAAGGAGAAAATACTACAAGCAGCCAGGAAGAAACAATTTCAATATTGTGGAAACACAATCAGAATAGCCCAGGACCTGGCAGCTTCTACACTGAGGGATCGAAGGGCATGGAATATGATATTCCAGAGGGCAAAAGAGCTGGGACTGAGCCCAAGGGTCACCTACCCAGCAAAACTGAGTATTTTGTTTCAGGGGAAAATATGGTCATTCAGTGGAATAGAGGACTTTCAAGCATTCTTGAGGACAAAACCAGAGTTGAATAGAAAATATGACATCCAGACACAAGAAGCAAGAGATACCTGAGAAGGTAATCAGGGAAAATAAATCAAAAGGAACTTATCAAAGTTGAACTATTTACATTGCTATATGGAAAAATAATAACTGTGACTGATGAAACTTTTCTCAGTATGAAAATAATGGAAGAAGGGTATATGGTCACATGAATACATATGTGAATGTGTGCATATATGTTTACAGTTATACATAGATAGAGGGCATAGGTTGAACTTGTTGGGAAGGGATGATACCTAAGGGGTGAAATTATGAGGTGAGAGAGGAAAGTGGCAAGAGGAGATGGGGCGAGATCTCATGTAGAAGAAGCAAGGGGAAGTGACTGCAGAGGAGGGGAAGAATAGGAAGGGTGGGATGGGTGGGAGGGAATTATAAGCAGCCTTGTACAATATATCTACTATGGTAATATTTTGCATAGTTATACATGTACAATGTGTACTGAATTGCTTGTCTTCCCGAGAGAATGGGTGACAAGGGAGGAAGGGAATGGGTCTGAAATTCGAGGTCTTAAAATTAAATGTTTCAAATATATATAAACATTATCATCAACACTCTTTTCATGTAATTGGAAGATGGGTTGTGCAGGCATCGGAGCACAGAGATACACCTTGCTCTAATGGAAAAGCTGAAGGGGGTAAGGGAGAGGATATAAGAGAGAGCAGGATAGAGGAAGTGATATCTTGTGGGACTGCTATTCTGAGAGTGTGGGTAGGGGAAAAACAGGGGAGAAAATTGTAACTCAAGATCTGGCAGAAATGAATGATGTAAATCAGGAGTTAATAAAGCATGTGTTTAAATTTTAAAAAATAATAATAATAATTGCTTAAAATCATAATCGTGCAAGTAGAAGCTAATGACTTCAAGAGACATAAAAAAAAATAAATAAAACAAAATCAAAAGCTCCCCACTCCCTCAATAAAGGAAAATGTGAAATATCTCATTGGAAAAACAATTCATTTGGAAAATAGATTGAGGAAAGATCATTTGATAATTATTGAACCACCTGAAAGTCTTGATCAAAAAAGAACCTAGACTGCATCTTTCAAGAAATTACCAAGTAAAGCTACCCTGATATCCTAGAACCAGAGGGCAAAATAGAAATTAAAGGAATTCACTGATCATCTCCTGAAAGAGATCCAAAAATGAAAACTCACAGGAATATTATAGCCAAATTCCAGAGCTCCCAAGTCAAGGAGAAAATGTTGCAAGCAACTAGAAAGAAATAATTCAAATATAATGGAGCCATGGACAGGATAAGACAACATTTATCAGCTTCCAAATCAGAGGGTTTGGGATATGATAGCAAGGCAACTAGAGTTATAAGCAAGAATAACTTACCCAGAAAAACTAAGTATAAGCCTTTTCGGGGAAATGGCTATTTCATGAACCAGAAGATTTTCAAGCATTCATGACAAAAAGATCAGAGCTAAATAAAAAAAAATGTGACTTTCAAATGCAAGACTTAAGAAAATCATAAAAAGGTAAACTTGAAAGATAAATCATAAGAGATTCAATAAGATTCAATTATTTACATCATTATGTGGGAAGATGATAATTGTAGTTCCTAAGAACTCTGTCATTATTAGGGCAATAAGAAGTACAGATAGACAGAGGGCCTGAGTGTGAGTTGACTGTGATGGTATGTTTTAAAAAAGTAAAATTAAGGGGTAAGAAAAAGGGATACACAGGAAGAAGGGGGGAAAAGAGGAGAACCTCCTCACATAAAACAGGCACAAAAGCAAGGGCTTTTACAGTGGAAGACGATGTTTGATCCTTAGTCTCATTGAAATTGGCTCAAAGAGCGAGTAAGACACAGCTAGTTGGCTATAGAAATCTATTCTACAAGGAAGTAGGAAGAGTATAATAGAAAAGGGAACTGATAGAAGGGAGGGTAGATTAAGGGAGACAGTGGTCAGAAGTAAAATAAACTTCTGAGGAGGTAAAAGGAAAGGAAAAATGGAAAAATAGAGATCAAGTAAAACATAAAAAGAAAGTGAGAGAGCAAACAGTGGGAAAGAGGATGGAAGAAAATACATAGTAATCATAACCATGAATGTGAGTATGTTGAACTCACCCCTGAAACAGAGGTAGATAGCAGAATGGATTATAGGAGTGGGGAACTGGCAGTCTCAAGGCTACATATCTTCTAGGTCCTTGGCTGTGGCCTTTTGACTGAGTCCAAGCTTTACAGAACAAATCTTTTTATTAAGGGGATTTGTTCTGTAAAGCTTGGATTCAGTCAAAGAGCAATACTTGAAAACCTAGAGGACTACATGTAGTACTAAGGCCACAGGTTCTCCACCCTTGGATTAAAAACTGGAATCCGATAGTATGTTTTTACAAGATACATGCATGAAACAGAGAGACACATATAGAGTTAAAATAAGGGACTGGAGCAGAATCTATTATGCTTCAACTGAGGTGGAGAGACAGAGTGAGGAGGATGGGGAGATGGGGGGAAAGAAAGAGGGTGGAGAGCAATCATGATTTCAGATAAAGCAAAAGCAAAAACAGACCTTATTAAAAGAGATAAGCAGGGACGCTACATTTTGCTTTTAAAAATGGCACCATATACAATGAAGTAATATCAATATGGAACATCTATGCTTCAAATGGTAATAGCATTCAAATTCTTAAAGGAAAAGCTATGTGAGGTACAGGAGGAAATAGTAAAACTATCATAGTAGAGAACCTCAATTTTCCCCTCTTAGAACTAGATAAGTCTAATCGCAAAATAAACAAGAAAGAAGTTAGGGAGATAAATAGAATCTTAGAAAAATTATATATAATAGACTTCTGGAAAAAATTGAATGGAAAAAGAAAGGAATATGACTTTTTTTCTTAGCTCTACATTATATCTTCACAAACACTGACTCCTGTATTAGGGCATAAAAATCACAAGCAAATGCAGAAAAGCAGAAACATTAAAAGAATATTTTTTCAAATAATAATGCAATAACAATTATATTTAATAAAGGGCCATGGAAACACAGATTAACAATAAATTGGAAATGAAATAATCTAATCCTAAGGAATGAGTGGGTCAAAGAACAAATCATAGAAGCAATAAATAATTGTGTTAAAGAAAATGACAGTAAAAACACAGTATACGAAAATTTATGAGATTCAGCCAAAGTAGTACTTAGGGGGAAATTGATATCTCTAAATGCTTTACATCAATAAAATAGAGAAAGAGCAGATTAATGAATTGGGGATGCAACTAAGAAATAGGAAAAGAATAAATTGAAAATCCCCAATTAATACCCAAAATATAAATCCTGAAAATCAAAGGAGAGATTAATAAAATTAAAAGTAAGAAACTAATTGAACTAATAAATAAAACTAGGAGTTGGTTAATGAAAAAATCAATAAAACTGGTAAACCAGAGCGTGCAGAACCAAGCACAGGTCCGAGGTTTTAGCCCCAGAGCAGCTGGGCCAGCAGCCGGCTGGAGGGTCCCCAGAACACCAGCAATTGTGGCGATTCCAGAATTATCAGCACAGATATGCCTAGGACAAAGTGAGAGGTTAGTGCCCTATGGACTTTGGGACCGATATTTGGGGAACACGCGGCTGCCTCCCCTGGGGGCCAAAAGCTGCTGAAGAAACAGCTGCACAGAAGCCATTTTGCAGCTTCAGTAGTGGCTCTAGCTCCTGGTCTGCGAACTGTAGGGAGATCCAGCAATCAATCTGGGGGTTAATCGCTCTTGCTTTAAACTGCCTGGATCTGGATTGCGGTCTGGGGGAGAAGTTTGGGGTGGGTATCCAACTTGCCAGAGTGGGTGGAGGCTTTACAGAGGCCACACAACTGGCAGAAGTTGTGAAGACCCCACATTTGGGCGGAAGCTCCCCTTCCTGGTGGCAGAGTCCTACTGTGGCAACAAGCCCAAAAATCAAGTAATTAAGTGGCAACATGCCTAGGCAAATGAAACAAAATAAACAGAAAAGTTCAACATTGGACTCCTATTTTAGGGGCAAAGAGGCTCAAAGCATGGAGGAGGACCGTGAGGTCAGAACTCCTGCACCAAAAGCCCCAAATGAAAATACAAGCTGGCTACAGGCCATAGAGGACCTTAAGAAGCAAATAAGAGAAGTGGGGGAAAATCTGGGAAGAGAAATGAAAAAGATGCAAGAAAAGTATGAAATGACAGTCAACAGCCTGACTGAGGAAAATAACAACTTAAAAAATAGACTAACTCAAATGGCAAAAGAGGCTCAGAAAGGCAATGAGGAGAAGAATGCCTTAAAAAGTCGAATTTGCCGGATGGAAAAAGAATCTCAAAAGTTCACTGAGGAGATTCATTCCTTCAGAGTTAGACTGGAGCAAATGGAAGCTAGTGACTTTATGAGAAATCAAGATACTATCAAACAGATGCAAACAAATGAAAGAATAGAAGGCAATGTGAAATATCTCATGGGAAAAACCATTGACCTGGAAAATAGATCCAGGAGAGATAATTTAAAAATTATTGGTCTACCTGAAAGCCATGATCAAAGAAAGAACCTAGAAATCACCCTTCAAGAAATTCTCAAGGAAAATTGCCTTGATGTTTTAGATCCAGAGGGCAAAATAGAGGTTGAAAGAATCCACTGATCACCTCCTGAAAAAGATCCCAAAAAGAAAACTCCCAGGAATATTATAGCCAGGTTCCAGAATCCCCAGATCAAGGAGAAAATACTACAAGCAGCCAGGAAGAATTTCAATATTGTGGAAACACAATCAGAATAGCCCAGGACCTGGCAGCTTCTACACTGAGGGATTGAAGGGCATGGAATATGATATTCCAGAGGGCAAAAGAGCTGGGATTGAAGCCAGGGGTCACCTACCCAGCAAAACTGAGTATCTTGTTTCAGGGGGAAATATGGTCATTCAGTGGAATAGAGGACTTTCAAGCATTCTTGAGGAAAAAACCAGAGTTGAATAGAAAATTTGACATTCAAACACAAGAAGCAAGAGATGCTTGAGAAGGTAATCAAGGAAAAGAAATCAAAAGGAACTTATCAAAGTTGGACTATTTACAGTCCTACATGGAAGAACAATAACTGTGTTTGATGAAACCTTTCTCATTATGAAAATAATTGAAGAAGGGTACATGGCATATGTTCACAGGTATACATGGATAGAGGGCACAGGTTGAATTTGATGGGAAGGGATGATTCTTTTTTTTTTGGAGGGCAACTGGGGTTGGGTGGCTTGCCCAGGGTTGTGTGGCTGGGTTTTTGTTTGTGTGTTGGGTGTCTGGGGCCGGATCCGAGCTCGGGTCCTTCTGGCTCCAGGGCTGGTGCTCTGCTCCCTGCGCCACCTAGTCGCCCCAAGGAAGGGATGATTCTTAAGGGGTGAAGTCAAGAGGTGAGAGAGGAAAGTGGCAAGAGGAGATGGAGAGAGACAGGGTAGGGTAAACTATCTCATGTAGAAGAGGCAAGGGGGAGTAGTTGCAGAGGAGGGTAAGAACAGGAAGGCAAAAAGGCAAAAGCATATTCTCATTGAAGTTGGCTCAAGGAGAGAATCACATACATACTAAATCTAATATCTTACCCTCACTCACTCTCCTGAGTAGGGGAAAGGGGGATGAGAGGGGGGATGATGGAGGAGAGGGCATTCTGGGGGGAGGGGAGATTGGAAGTACCCATTATCAAAGAGGGACAGGATCAAAGTAGGGAATGGACCAGTTGGGAGGTGAGACAGGTGAGAGGGAAATATAAGCAGTCTTTTACAATATATCTACTATGGTAATGTTTTGCATAGCTAGACATGTACAACACATACTGAATTACTTATCTTCTCAGAGGGAGTGGGTGACAAGGGAGGAAGGGAATGGATCTGAAAATCGAAGTTGTAAAGTTAAATGTTTCATGAGATTTCCAGGCATTGGGGCCCAGAGATTCACCTTGCCCTAATGGCAAAGTTGAAGGGGGTATGGGAGAAGATACGGGAGAGAGCAGATTGGATGAGGGGATATCTAGTGGGACTGTTATTCTGGGGTGGTGGGTAGGGAAAAATGGCGGAAGAATGTAACTCATAATCTGGTGGAAATGAATGATGTAAACCAGAAGTTAATAAAGCATTTGTTTAATTAAAAAAAAAAACTGGTAAACCATTGGTTAATTTGATTTTTTCAAAAAAAAAATCAAATTACCAGTATTAAAAATACAAAGGGTGAATCCACCACCAATGAAGATTAAATTAAAGCAATTATTAGGAACTATTTTACACAATTATATGCCAATGAATCTGACAATTTAAGTGGAATGGATGAATATTTACAAAAAAATATAAATTGCCCAGATTAAGGGAAGAAATAAAATTCTTTTTTTTTAAACAAATGCTTTATTAACTTCTGTTTTACATCATTCATTTCCACCAGATTTTGAGTTACAATCATTTTCCCCCCATTATTCCCTACCCAACCTCCCAGAATAGCAGTCCCACAAGATATCGCTTCCTCCAATCTGCTCTCTCCCATACCTTCTCCCATACCCCCATCGACTTTTCCATTAGAGGAAGGTGAGTCTTTGCATCCCAATGCCTGCACATCTTATCTCCCTATTACAAGCAAAAGAGTATTAATAATAGTATTTACATATATTTGAAACATTTAATGTTACGACCTCAAATTTCAGATCCATTTCCTTCCTCCCTTGTCACCCATTCCCTCTGGGGAGACAAGTAATTCAGTATATGTTGTACATGTCTAGCTATGCAAAACATTATCATAGTAGATATATTGTACAAGGCTGCTTATAATTCCCTCCCACTCATCCCACCCCCCACCTGGTCCATTCCCTACATGATCCTGTCCCTCTTCTATAGTGGGTACTTCCAACCTCCCCTCCCCCCAAGGATGCCCTCCCATCCATCATCCCTCCTCTCATCCCCCTTCCCCCTATTCTGCTGCAGGTCGAGATATCCCATTTAGTATGTATGTCATTCTCTCCCTGAACCAAATTCAATGAGAATGTGGTTCTGCCTTTTTGCCTTCCTATTCTTCCCCTCCCTTGCAACCACTTCCCCTTGCTTCTTCTACATGGGATAGTTTACCCTACCCTGTCTCTCCCCATCTCCTCTTGCCACTTTCCTCTCTCACCTCATAATTTCATCCCTTGAGTATTCTCCCTTCGCAACAAATTCAACCTATGCCCTCTATCCATATATAACTGTAACCATATACACACACAATCACATATGTATTCATATGACCACACCCCCTTCTTCCATTATTTTCATAGTGAGAAAGATATCATCAGTCACAGATATTGCTTTTCCATATAGGAATGTAAATAGTTCAACTTTGATAAGTTCCTTTTGATTTCTTTTCCCTGATTACCTTCTCAGGCATCTCTTCCTTCTTGTGTCTGGGTGTCAAATTTTCTTTTTTTTTTTTTAGGGTTTTCAAAGTGATTTATTTATTTATTTATTTTTTAAACAAATGCTTTATTAACTTCTGTTTTACATCATTCATTTCTGCCAGATTTTGAGTTACAATCATTTTCCCCCCATTATTCCCCTACCCAACCTCCCAGAATAGTAGTCCCACAAGATATCGCTTCCTCTAATCTGCTCTCTCCCATACCTTCTCCCATACCCCCATCGACTTTTC
Source organism: Gymnobelideus leadbeateri (assembly GCA_011680675.1). NCBI lineage: Eukaryota > Metazoa > Chordata > Mammalia > Diprotodontia > Petauridae > Gymnobelideus > Gymnobelideus leadbeateri. The sequence goes on along the minus strand of WOXC01007860.1, from coordinate 24,119 downwards.
CATTAGAGGAAGGTGACTCTTTGTGTCCCAATGCCTGCACATCTTATCTCCCTATTACAAGCAAAAGAGTATTAATAATAGTATTTATATATATTTGAAACATTTAATGTTACGACCTTGAATTTCAGATCCATTTCCTTCCTCCCTTGTCATCCATTCCTTCTTGGGAGATAAGTAATTCAGTATATGTTGTACATGTCTAGCTATGCAAAACATTATCATAGTAGATATATTGTACAAGGCTGCTTATAATCCCCTCCCACTCATCCCACCCCCCACTTGGTCCATTCCCTACATGATCCTGTCCCTCTTCTATAGTGGGTACTTCCAACCTCCCCTCACCCCAAGGATGCCCTCCCATCCATCATCCCTCCTCTTACCCCCCTTCCCCCTATCCTGCTGCAGGTTGAGATATCCCATTTAGTATGTATTTCATTTTCTTCCTGAACCAAATTCAATGTGAATGTTGTTTTGCCTTTTTAGCCTTCCTTATTCTCCCCCTCCTTTGCAACCACTTCCCCTTGCTTCTTCTACATGGGATAGTTTACCCTACCCTGTCTCTCCCCATCTCCTCTTGCCACTTTCCCCTCTCACCTCATAATTTCATCCCTTGAGTATTCTCCCTTCCCAACAAATTCAACCTATGCCCTCTATCCATATATAACTGTAACCATATACACACACATTCACATATGTATTCTTATGACCACATCCCCTTCTTCCATTATTTTCATAGTGAGAAAGGTATCATCAGTCACAGTTATTGCTTTTCCATATAGGAATGAAAATAGTTCAACTTTGATAAGTTCCCCTTGATCTCTCTTCCCCGATTACCTTCTTAGGCATCTCTTCCTTCCTGTGTCTGGATGTCAAATTTTCTATTCAATTCTGGTTTTTTCCTCAATAATGCTTGAAAGTCCTCTATTCCACTGAATGACCATATTTTCCCCTGAAACAAAATACTCAGTTTTGCTGGGTAGGTGACCCTTGGGTTCATTCCCAGTTCTTTTGCCCTCTGGAATATCATATTCCATGCCCTTCGATCCCTCAGTGTAGAAGCTGCCAGGTCCTGGGCTATTCTGATTGTGTTTCCACAATATTGAAATTGTTTCTTCCTGGCTGCTTGTAGTATTTTCTCTTTGATCTGGGGATTCTGGAACCTGGCTATAATATTCCTGGGAGTTTTCTTTTTGGGGTCTTTCTCAGGAGGTGACCAGTGGATTCTTTCAACCTCTATTTTGCCCTCTGGATCTAAAACATCAGGGCAGTTTTCCTTGAGAATTTCTTGAAGGGTGATTTCTAGGTTCTTTCCTTGATCATGGCTTTCAGGTAGTCCAATAATTTTTAAATTGTCTCTCCTGGATCTATTCTCCAGGTCAGTGGTTTTTCCCATGAGATATTTCACATTGCCTTCTAATCTTTCATTTGTTTGGATCTGCTTAACAGCATCTTGATTTCTCATAAAGTCATTAGCTTCCATTTGCTCCAGTCTAACTCTGAAGGAATGAATCTCTTCAGTGAACTTTTGAGATTCTTTTTCCATCTGGCAAATTCGACTTTTTAAGGCATTCTTCTCCTCATTGCCCTTTTGGGCCTCCTTTGCCATTTGAGTTAGTCTATTTTTTAAGGTGTTGTTTTCCTCAGGCTGTTGACCCTCATTTCATACTTTTCCTGCATCCTTCTCATTTCTCTTTCCAATTTTTCCTCCACTTCTCTTATTTGATTTTTAAAGTCCTTCTTAAGGTCCTCTATGGCCTGCAACCCACTCATGGTTTCTCCTGGGGCTTTTGGAGCAGGACTTCTGACCTCACAGTCCTTTCCCTGCTCTATGCCCCCAAAATAGGAGTCTAGGGTTGCATTTTTCTGTTTCCTTTGCCTTGGCATGTTGCCAGTTAATTACTTGACTTTTGGGCTTGTTGCCACACTATGGCTTTAAGGCCAGCTAGAGGAATTTTCGTCCCGAACTTGTGGGGGGCAACTTCTGTTTTTGGCAAGCTGTAAACCCACCCACAACTTCCACCCTAGATAACAATCCAGATCCATATTAGGAAAACTATAAGTGACTATAGCAAAAACAACAAAAATCATATGAATATCTCAGTAGAATACCTACAATAGCAAAACCACCGTTTTTTTGAAGTATACGTGTCTTCACAATTGCCACCTACTAGAACAGAAACTGTCTTTTTTTTACATTTCTCTCAGTGTTTATCCTAGTGATCCTTAAATATAGGTCTGCTGAATAGAAAGGCACATTTTGTAAGATCATTTAGCTGTAGTGAAGCCCAGTGGTCATATCAATCTATTCATTTTATACTTGAAGAAACTGAGATCTTGAGATCCTCAGACTGATCACAGGACCATAGATTAGATGTTGTCGAGAAAACCATAGGTTGTTAAGTTCAACTTCCCTCATTTTCTAGATAAGGATATTGAGACCCAGAGATAGTCATCAGCCCAAATAGGTCATCGGTATCAAATGGACTTACGAAGCCAGGCCTTCCTAACAAGTCCAGTACTCAGTCTACTACTCTACACTGCCTCCCCTTCCAATCAGTACTACCTTGCTAACAATCATATATGGTTTAGAAGTACTGCCTCATCAGAAGTGAGCTCCCTTTCCCTAGAAATATTCAAGCAGAGACGAGGTGATCCCTGCTGCAGAGGCTATAGAGAGGATTCATGCTCTGGTTAAGAACTGAACTAAAATAGGGGGTGGCTAGGGACCGCAGTGAATAGAGCACCAGCCCTGGAGTCAGGAGGACATGAGTTCAAATTCAGCCTCGGACACTTAACACAAAAACTAGCCGAGTGACCTTGGGCAAGTCACTCCATCCCAATTACGTTCCAAAAAGCAAAAAATAAAAAAAAAAATAAGAACAGAACTAAAATGATCCTTCACATTCCTTCTAGACTTGAGGTTATAAAGTTCTGTGTGTCCATTGCCTGTTATTATAAATTATAAATTTCATACCTAAGATAAAAAACATATCACCCAGTGGTAGCCAATTCAAGATGCAAGGCATTGTAGCCTGTGAGTACTATTGTATCTGCTAAGAGTAATAGTCTCCATCATAAACAATGGGATGCTGTCTAGGTTGAGGGGGGGGGAAAGCAAGAATATCCTAGGATTCAGAGAGCAGGCTGGAGGATGAAGGAGGGAAAAGGATTTCTGTCACCTTCATGGCTCTTGATCTTTTTTTTAATGTGCCCTCCTTTATATGCCTTGAATTAAACCTAGTCAGTATAGCCCCTGAGACATTTTTCTCTCTAGTATTCTCAGAGCCCAAACAACCAAACACCATTTTAGCCATTCTGGATCAACATTCAGTTTAGACTGAGTTATGTTTAGTGAACAGATCTTGCTTGTCGCTTTCTTGACTGTTCAAGGTCAACATAACAGCAATCTTTCCTGGGTAATTTGTTCATTCAAGACCAGCCATGACTTTCGAACATTAAGAATATGTGTTGATAGTGTTTGTATCAGATATAGTCCTTTGGTCTCAATTAAATGGTTACCCATTTCAAAATTGTTCTTTGAGTCTGTTAGCAAAGGTTTGAATTAACTTCAGAAGTTCTTAGATGATAAATTTAGAGTGAAAAGGGATTGTATATTTTACTGAATCTAGTGACTTCATTTTACACATAAGGAAGCAGAGGTCTAGGAACTTGCTAAAGTTCACACAGGTAGTAAGTGGCAGAGCTGGTTTTTAACTCAGGTCCCATATCAGGAAATCCTAATAAAGCTGCCCCCAGCCCCAGTATTCTAACTTTCTCATAGGCCCCACTGAACAACAAGCCCACTGCCCTACATAGCCACAGCTTCCTTCTCCTCCTCCCCAACTCAATATCTTAACTTCATATATGCCTCACTGCTCACTAGAACAACAGGTGTGTCCATGAACTCATATTCTCACAGAACAGCAGGAGTGTCTGTGTGATGGGATCCCAGCCACTGCCCCTAGCTAGCCACTGCCCCCCAGACCCATTTCTCATATTTTCCACAGAAATAGTAGGTGTGTCCATGTGCTAAACCACAACTACATCCATCTAGTCTCAGACAAGTCCACAATACTCAGCCAATCAGAAAGCAGCACCACTAGGATGCCCAAGCAGGATGTGGACCCCAAAATAATAGAAGGGACTTTGCCTAAGTAGGCACCTATGCAGTAACAGTAAAGAACTGACCTAGAGTAATACTTGACATAGAGAGGCTTATTTTAATATCATTATCATAAATACCCCCCACATGGTTTTTTTCTGTATGCACTGTAATTACATACACTGTTCCACTGTGACTGGGACCCCTCCCCTATTAGCTAATCCCTTAACAAACCCCTCCTGCCTTTTTTAATATTCATAATTTCTGTTATGTAATTGCATCTTTAACCTATAAAAATCCATCTTGATTTCTATGAAGTTGCTGGTTCCTCTTAGAACTTATCCTGCTTCATGAGAGGCATCAATCTCAATAAATGCTACATTTGGATTAGAGGTGGTCTGACTTTGAATTCTTTGAGATGGTTCTACCACAACACATCATAAAACTGCAATGGTTTTTTGAGTCTCCACGAGGGCAGAACCTAAATCCCAGCAGTTTTTGGCATCCCTGGCGGGGTAGAGTTTAAACAGGAACACCATGACTCCAACCTCAGCATTCCAAATTCAGTTCCCCTTAGACCAGAAGCATCAAACCCTGCCTTGTGCTGAATAACCAGATTAAAATATAAGTAAGAAATATTTTTTAAAATAAAGAAAAACACATTAGAACATAGAAAATGTCCATATGTGGTTTTCTAAGTCAACAAGTGAACATCAAAAATCCTTTCTTACTGTTTAGTGGCCCATTTAGCACCATGTTTGGAGTCAGGAGGACCAGAGTTCAAATCCAGCCCCAAACATTTACTAATTGTGTGACCCTGGACAAGTCACTTAACCCTGTTTGCTTCAGTTTCTTCAACTATAAAATGAGAAGGAGAAGGAAATGCCAAACCACTTCAGTATCTTTGCCACGAAAACTGCAAATGGGATTATGAAGAGTGAGACAAGACTGAACAATAACACTTCTATTTGAACTTGGCTCTACTGCCTTCAACCACACCAAACTATTTCTTCCTTGTTTTGGAAATGGATCCAGGCAACTGAGCCACATTAGGTAAATTACTACCTAATTCCCCAGAATCAGAATTCATAAAAGTCCACAGAGAAGTAACCTGATTTCAAAAACTTTTTTTTTGGTATCACTAGTTCCAGACAGAGGCAAAAAGATGTAAGTAAGTCACATGAAACATTGGGGTGGGATTCACAAAAGGAAGTATTGATTTTAACGAAGAATGTTGCTAGATCTCTATGCCCTGTTTTCCATGTCTAGAGAGAGAAATAATAACTACTGTTTTAGTCTTCAGGGAAAACTAACTGAAATAACTAGAAACTGTTTTTCAATCCAAAGTTCTATAAAAATGCTTAAAAGCAATAAACAAGTTGATGTTTAAATGTCAAGTTCTCATTAACGCATAGACTCCCCAACCTCGCTTTGGTTCAAAGGGCTACAAAATATTTTAATATAGATAAAAGTTGAATTCCCATATGAAACAATTAATCTAAGCACCCTCAAAACAAGGTCCTTTAAACTGCCTCAAGACCAGAAAAATCAGAGCACAACTAATATAGATTACCTGAAACTCCAAAACCTCAGCTGATTGCCAATCAGCAACCAACATGTCAAATATTTCGTTGATTAAAGCAGGTGCTTCAAACAATCCATATCAGGTTATTAGAGAATCAAAGAAATTAGAGGTGGAAATGGTCCATCAAGTCATGCTATGGTCCATTAAGTCATCCCTCCTACTTCTTCCAACCCAGGTGACTGGAACCCCTTCGAGGAAATCTACTTTTATCCTTTCCATCCATTTCAAAAGAAAATTTAATAAATAAGGGGAGATCTCTGCATTTATTTTCATTGAGAAGCCACTGATTAACCTCTTAGCAATGGAATAGCTACTGATTGAAATAAAGCAGGGTGAACAGGCTGATTATAAGAATTCTGGATCTGGTGTTATTAAGCAAATAGTAACTGATTATAAATTAGGACACTAATCTGAATGAAAAATTTATAAGTTTTGTGAAAGTTTCCAAAAACCTTTTTATCCTTCAAAAAGTTATTTCAAGTTAACAGCTTGAATTCCCTTGTCTTGTATAAGTGCCACTTATTTGGGGGGATTAAAGGAAACCTTAGTATATGGAAAAGAAACAAATGATACTTTTATTTTTAAATCTTTTAGGGGATCAGGATTGCATTGCAATTGGGCTAAAGGCCATTACAAAAAAATGCCAGAACAAAGAATAAGTACAATAGAAGGCAGAGGATAAAAGTTTTGAGATGGAACAAAGTGAAAGCTTCTAAACATAGAAATATTCAGCATTTTTATCAAACAAATCTGGGGAAAATCAAACTGGACACCACATAATTAATATCGAGGTTGAATTGATAGGTGGTTCTAAAGTTACATTAGCTATGATTTTTGAAGCAATTTAGAGAGATTAAACAATGTATGAACCTGCTAAACAATAACTACTCTTAAAGAATTAATCTCCAGTGAATGCTTATAAATAATCCCAAGAGACATACTGAATGGTTCTTCACCAAAGGAGCAGGCAGAATAAAGACCTTATAGATAGAAGGTTCTCATATTTGGCGGTCTTACAAATAGAGATTTGTGTGGATTGATTCTTTTTAAATCACTAGACTCAAATGATTTTTAAGTACATAAGACATCAATTACCAAAACAGACACTATGCAAATAGGTGCTATCATCATTAGGATGTCATTTCACCAAGCTAACCTATGAACCAGAACATTTTCAGTTACTAATTACATCCTTACAGGGCAGGACCTAGAGAGACATCATCACTGCCTTTGGCCCTACTTAGAGATAGTTCTATTTGCAGGAATATGTGCTCCCATTGCTGTCTTCAGATGAGCAAATGAAATATAAAAATGGAGCACTGAGAAAATAGCATGATGTCATTTCCATGCTCCTTCAGACTCAGAAAAAAAGTTTATTTGTTATTGAGGGATATAGGATTCAGGACAGAATTTTGCAGATTGACTACCAACCATATTCACCAAATAATTGCTCAACTCTTCACTTAATTTTGCCTGTGTAAATACAAACTTAAACAGATAAATTCATTATTATCACATTCTAATTCTAAGCTCTCCATCAGGATAATTACAATCAAAAAAGGAAAAATTAAAGAAAATTCATTTCACTTCAAATATATAACTTGCAGCTTATGGAACCACTCTAGATGCTAAATCTAAAAGAGCTATACAATGAAAATAGGTTATGAGATTTAATTGTCATGGAAATCTAATTATTACAAAAGGGCAAAATTTGATTGAATTTGGGTTCTGAAAGAAAAGCAAAAAGATTGTTTCAATCACCATGCTAACAAATACCACCAGAAAAATAAAGGGCGATAGGAGAAAGAATTTCTTTGTTCTTCAAAAAGGTTGGACCTTTACTACTAGGCAGAGCTATTTATAAAAAAGATAATTATAAAAGCTTTTAAAGGTAAACCAACTTGACATTTAAATGAATCACATCGGACCTAATGGCTACTATTGTCTCAGTATTGCATAGCAAATTGAAATGCAGTTCCACTTTTAACTTTTCCTGTTGTATTTTACAATGGATTGCTTCCTTTACCCTTTGTTACAAAAGACTCCCTTCCCTGGTCCTTCAGGTTTTGACCTACATTTCACTGTCCTCTTTCTTCTCCAGGATTCTATTGCACTAACAATCATTTGGCATCACCTAGCTGAGCAGTTTATTGTTCTCTAAATACATAATGTCTGTGAACTTGGTCTGCCTTGCTAAATTGTAAGCTAAGTGTGGGGAAAGAATCATCCTTTTTTTTAATCATTCAAAGTGCTCAAGGCAGTTTCTAGTACTGGACTGGGTACTCAAAAATATGTTGAAATTACTCAGTGTGCCATTTTAAGAATTTCTTTACATTTGACTCCTATCATCATCATCACCATCATCATCAAGGACTCAAACCCAATACCTAACTTCCTAGCTAGAATCTACCTTACAGTAATAGACCTTCTCCCTGACAAAGAATGATGTCCAGGTGCAAATTTCAGATGATGCAATAACTTCTGAGAACAAATTCCATACTCCTTTAGAAAGTCACCCTTCCAGAACCTTGGGAAGGCGCTATCTGAAATGGCTCACAATTATGCTTTCTACTAAGGCACAAGCACAGTCAGCCCTGGAATGAAAGCTATTGTTGTTTGTCCTCCATTTGCCGAAAGGACCAATGGCAACACAGGGTGATCTCGTAACTCATGCATGAATTGGATTTAAGTGAGCAGAGTTGCACAAAGTCGTCAGACTCACTCTTTTCTTAGAGTCATCAAAGTCTAGCAACAAGACAAAAGTCAGGATAATTGGTGATGACCTGGGACACAGTGGATGACCTTGGCTTCTTGGCCGTTTAACCAAACTCCAAACCAAAGCACTTCACGGCATCTGCTTCAGCTACCTTCAGTCCATTGGAACAAATTGTCCTCAACCCTCCATTCTAAAGAGAGAAGTCTTCAAATATTTGGGATAGACACCCCCCCCAACTCACCAATGAGTTTGAGGTTTGTCAGTTACCCTCAATCTAGCTTCACCTGTCTGCCAAGATGATTTACTAAGATGTGGCCAATGCACATGCTACAGCTTCTTGGAGCCACAGGGGACAGCTGAGTATCAAGTAAACACCCAAAGTGGATAAGAAACCCTGAAAAGGGCTCAACAAGCCCTCACACCAGTGAACACCCATACATCCCATGACATAAAAACTATACGTGAAGGGGGATACCTCGAATAATCACTGACTGATGAATCACAACAAAACTATTTAGACCTCTAACTACTAATTATGAAATTAAATTTAAGTATCTGACTAAAGATGAAGGGAAGCAATGACATTAGAAAGCTGACCTCAAAGCCAGTAAGACCTAGGTTCAACTTCTCTGCATGACACATACTGGCTCTCTGGTCCTGGGGTAATCACTTAACCTCTTGATGCTCCAGACAACTCTATAAAACTAAGAAAAAGGTACCAACCTACACCAATAGAGGCAGATTCCTCTTCTGGGAGTTCTTTATGTCAATGAAATCAAAAGTTGAGTACCTATCCACTAAAGGTAAAGAATAGACCATTGGCCTGTAGAGCTCAATAACAAATTAAAAGTATGAAATAAAAGAATTAAAATTCAAAATTACAGATCCTATGAATTCCAAACATGACTGACCTCAAATCATCTGAAGCCAAGCTGAAAAATAAAAGAAAACAAAGAAAATACAATATTGTCAGCAACCATTGAAACTTTGGTATCAGAAAAATTTGGACATTATCCAAACTTTGGTACTATCCTCAGGGAAACTAAGCATTTCCCAAACCATCTGGATAGTTTGCAGCTTTTCTAACTGTTAGACCTTCCTAAGAAAACTTAAAGTAAGGGAAAATGCCAAATATCACAATGACAGGAAGTCTTCACCATGGTTGAAACCATACAAGAATATTTGAGGGCATTGCCATATTTAGGAGCACAGAAATCCTAGGTATAAGTTGTCCCTTTGACAATTGCTTATATTGTTAATGTTTTTCCTAACTCTTCTGGAAGGTCTATTAGTACAAAAATACCTCTATCTAGGGAGGAAAAGAAAAGAGGGAACAGGCTCTTACTATGTACATGCATTGAGCGATAAACACTTTACAAATATCATCTCATTTGATAATACAAACCTAGGCTTCATTAAGGATAGTGTTGTTTTACTTAACAAGTCTGAACACTAACTGGTATTTGAATTATGGCAACTTTTAAAATTTTAGTTCATTTTAAAGTTACATTTCAGTACTAGAACAATTGTTCTTCATATGGCCTATGTACCATAGATTTAACTTATAATTTGAGCTATAAATGATAGGCATTTGAATCATCACAAAGGTTCTGCATGATGATGTAGGACTTACTTTCTGGATTCTACTAATCCTATTAGAGAAACTGAAAAGAATATACTTAGGAAAATCAGGACTCATGGACTTAAAGGTATTGAACTTGCATTGTAATCAGGAAGGAACAGCTATCCCAACCTCCATTTATATTAGGCAAACATCTTGGCAAGTGACATTTATCTTATGCTCTGCCCATAATTTTATGTTACATTTTTGTGCTAAAACACATTTTCAAAGATAATTAAATTAAATTAAATTACTTTCCTGTCATTTCACAGGAAAAAGGGAAAGGTACAGTTCCCCCACCCTCTCAAACTTACCGACAATCTCACTTGGTTCCTTATTGTAAAGCTTTTTGTTCCAGTAAAGGAGTCTTAGGAAAGGAAAGGAGACCAAGAGAACAAGACAAATTCCAATGAACATGTGTGCTGTGAATCCAGCAAAATCCATTCCCTAAAGGTTAAAAAAAGGAAAGAAAATAGTAGACTGAGCCTCATTTTCTATATAGATGAAGCATTATTCCTCTTCAGGTATGTTTTATAATTCAACAACGTTGTCCATATGATTACAAAACATTTGGACAAAAACCAATAAGGATCAGTCATTTGCCCAAATGTTTTATATGCATGGTAGCAAATATTTTGGAAAATTTCCAGATACTTGACTGAATTTTTCATTTTTTCCCAACACTTTCCCGCATAACACCACACAAAACATTGGTTAGAAAGACCCTTGGGAAAGAATTAATATTGGAAAATTTACAGATTGTTTTTAATCCATATAGTTGGCAATAAAATAGACATATACATATAAGTGTATAAAACTATGAAAATCCAACTATGCATGTAGATATATATTATATATAGTATATATACATTTTGAGTGTTTCAGAATATATATGTCTTCATGAACATCGGTGCCACCTCTACTAATGAAGATCACAACCCCTACATGACTTATTAAATGATTTCTGAGTATAGATGTTGCCCAAAATCATGATACAGTGGTCAACATTCTGCTGCTGACTCCTTCAAAAAGTGGCTGATTCTTGGACAACAAAAACAAATCCACCACTGAAGATATACTAGGGGCCTTTCCACCTTGCCAGAAATAGTGCTCAAGTGTCATAGTCTTTTGGAATTTGGGACTGTCTCTATGCTTTGATGAGACATCCAAGTAGGACTTTGTGGAAGAAGAATATAGTTCAATGAGTGAGAGGAAGGGAGAGAGTCAATTGTTAAATTTTGAGTATGGGCTTTTATACCTTGGAAACTGGCAAATGCTACAAAGCAAAGGTTGATTTACTGTTTTGTTATTGAAAGAAAGTGATGGAGAAAATGCTAATAATGAAAATTAAACTTAAAACTGTGTCATGAGTATATTTTCTTTTCTTGGAGAACTGGTTGTTAAACATTTACCAAAGCGCTACTGAATAGATATCTTCCTATACACATAGTTATAAATTATAGGATGAAATCTCTCTATCAGAACGCTACAACAATTACCCAAGTCTTTAGTCTTCAGGGTCAATTAAGTCTCAATACCTTTTTAAGGAAAAGAGCCGGCCTAACATGACTGGAGACTCTGGTAGACATTCCTTCTATTGCATATACATCGTTTAGTCCTCATCTATGTCCACATGAACACTGAAGAAACAGCTAGGTATAATTTTCAATAGGGAAGAGTAATCAAGACATTACTGTCTGGTTCATATTTTGTTGTAAATGTCAATCAAATGAAATACAATCTCTTCATTATAGTCATAAGTTTCTTTTTTGTAAGATTCTGAATTTTCCTCTTGCAATTCTTTGACAATAAGTCAATATAACTTAGAACTATAAGCTAAAGGCAGACCTATACAAATTATATATACACATATTTTATAGATGTAAACATTTTTATTTTTTCCTATTTTGTATGCATGTAGGTATACATAAATATATTTCCACATATGCAAATATAGATTTATACATATAAGTATTATGTAAATACACAGATATGTATAACTATATTAGTATATGCAGATATATATGCACAATATATATGCATATATTTATATATGTATATGTATATACAGGTATACACACGTATCTGTTATTCACTCATATTTTCTGACATAATTTAATATGCATCATTTCTCCAATTTTCACTTATTTTTTCCTCACTGTTCATGATTTATGATGGTATTCTGAGTAACTATCATTTAGTGAAAAGGACCAAATTCATGGGTATAAACTTGGAGTATAGGCATATTTCTTCTTTGAGGGAAAGAAACCAGGGGATTTAATAGCTTTTCAATCAATACTCATACTTAATACCAATGCCCTTTTCTGTCCTGTAAGATAGGTGGGTAAAATTCCAGAGTTAGCAATATGTATCTCCCCTTGAACTGCCTGTCTATATGGTTAGGCATGCCATGTGGATTTACATATCTTTCACATGCAATATATCGTATAAATAGATAGACAGATGAATAGGGTACTTCAAGCTCAATCTAAATCTTCAGTGTGATGCACTAGCTCAAAAAACTAGGGTGATCTTGGGCTGCATTAAGAAAGGCATAACTCTAGCCATGTGACCTTAGTCAAGTCACTCAACCCCAATTGCCCTACCTTCCCCCCTCCAAAAAGCAAAAAAAAAAAAAAAAAAAAGGCATAACTTCTAGGAGTAAGGTTGAAGTAGTAAGCCATGACATTTCACCCACTTATGAAGGGCCCATCTTTGTACCCTGGATTCCTGGAACCCAAAACTCCTCCCCTCGGCTTGGTTGCCGAACATCTTGCTTAATCTAGTGGGCCCCAGCCAACATCCTGCTCCTGCACAATACCCTGTTCTAGCTGCATCTTACCTAACCAGTCTGCCCCATAACGATCGTTACTCCTGATACGATGATGGTTTTTGACTATATAACCTGTGTGTGAACTAGGGTTCGGGGCATCTCCCAGTAACTGGCTCCTGGGACTGCTGCCAGCCAGCTAATAAATGCTTCTTGATTTGGCTATTCACAGTCTTGGTCTCTGATTCTGTCCAGTGTCCATTTCAAGGTAATAGTCCTTCTGCAGTCTGCCTTGATCAGATCACATCTGGAATATTGTATTCAATTCTAGATGCCACATTTATGAATGACTTTCAATAGCCAGAGAGTATCCTGAGGAAGTAAACCAGAAGAGGGGAAGGCCTTGAATTCATGCTATAGGAGGATCTCTTGAAGGAACTGGGAATGTTTAATATGGAAGAGAGAAGACTTAAGGGAAATATGATAGCTTCAAGTACATGAAGAAGTGTCACTTGAATGCAGGATTAGTCTTGTTCTGTTTGGCCCCTGAGTGCATCTGGTTGACAAATATTTATTAAGTGCTTAATATGTACCAAAAACTGTGCTAAAAAAGTTATAATACAACAGAGGCAAAAAAAAACCCACAACCTCAGCCCTCAAGGAGCTCACATTCTAGTGGGGAGAAACATCCCATAAATTACTATGTCCATAAAAGATAATTACAGAATAGATGGAAAGTAATCTTAGAAGGAAAGCACTAGCACTGGAGGGGATAAGGAAGGAAGGAGTGAACAAACAAACAAATGTACAAGAAAATGGGGGAAGGGAAGGAAAAAAGATTTATTGTCTACTATGTGCCAGGTACAGTGTCATGTGCTTTAAAAATATTATCTCATTTGATCTTTACAATAACCCTGGGAGGTAGGTGCTATCATTATGTGCATTTTGCAGTTGAGGAAACCGAGGCAGACAGAAGTTAAATGATTTGCCCAAGGTGATACATATACATACCTATCATATCTACATACATATCTATCTAGTGAATATATGACACTGGATTTGAAATCAGGGCTTCCTAACTCCAGGACAGTGCTGTATCTATTACCAAGCTGTAAAGGTCACTAAACTTGGAGTCAGGAGATCTGGATCTGTTTCTTACTAGTTGTATGACTTTTAGGAGTCAAGTTCTTTGAGTCAGTCTCCACATAAATAAAACAGAAATAACATTGTTTACAGTGCATACCTCACAGGCTTGTTGTGAGGAAGACATCCTCCACCACCCCCCCTTCCACCTGTATACTTCTTCTGCTCTATTTATCCTTCTTAATTGTCCTCCTTGGTGTTAAAGACATAGAGGTTCTTATCTCCTCACTTAAAAAGTCTTTCTCTTATTTCTTATGTCTTTACCATTTAACTTTCCCTCTATTATTTAGATCTCCGTGTGGGATCAGTTTCTTTTGGTAGCTCTCTCTCTCTCTCTGTCTCTCTCTGTCTCTGTCTCTCTCTCTCTCTCTGTCTCTGTCTTTGTCTCTCTGTCTCTGTCTCTCTCTGTCTCTGTCTCTCTGTCTCTCTCTGTCTCTCTCTCTCTGTCTCTCTGTCTCTCTCTCTCTCTCTCTCTGTCTCTCTCTCTCTCTCTCTGTCTCTCTCTCTCTCTCTCTCTCTTTCTCCTTCTCTCCCTTCTTTTTCTTTTCCTTCTCCCTCTTTGTAGGGTTAATGGAATATAAGATCTTCCCTGTCCATTTATAGGCCTATGGGACCACATGTGTTCCCCTTTTTTCCTTGGAATGGGCAGTGTTCCCAGCTCTAAAGGTACACAGTTATTTCAGTCGCAGATGTCTTGCTGCTTTGAGCTCTGGCCCAGTTCACAGTTGTGATACATTCCATCCTGAATCATATAGAGCCTATCAGGTGAAAACTATAGATATTAAGGGAGATTTATATTGCTGGAAGGAGAGGAAGCTTGCTTAAGAGGAAGCTTGCTTTCATGAAGGCTTTCACACCTTTTGGTACTAAACCAATTAGGCACTGAGTCACTTGGGTTGTGATGCCTTCCAGCTCTGAGCCTATTAGTTGAAAATATATGTATATTCTGAGATTGGTATTTTGCTTTGGGGCTCACTCAGGGAAAGAATGTTTGCCTAAGGTCTTTGTGATTTGGCCCAAAGAGACTCTGGGTAGCTACTGTTAAGGGACTCCCCCAGCTTCCTGAACTCCCTGGTCTGGTGATTATGTATCTAATAGATTATTTTGTTTAGCCAGTTGGGGCCCTGTCTATTAGATTCTTTCTCGGATACTCACTTCTTTCTACTTATTTGTCTGCATTGTTTAGTTAAAGTACGATTGTTGACCCCTTTGAAACTGTCTTTCCTTTAGAAAAGCAGATCAAAGAATCTGTGCTATCAGCCCTTCTGTGTGCTGGTGTTATTGGTCTTAACACCTCCACAGTAGCTGTAAGTATCATTAACAATACTCTCCCTTCTTGCCCTCTGCCTCTTTCTCCTCTCTTTCTTCTCGCTTTTTCCCTATTTCATAATCATAGGAAAGTTATAGAAAACAATCACAAAATTATGACTTCTAGAAGGAAATTATCCATGCAAATGTCATGCACATTTTAATGCTAATTCTTATGCTAAGCTTTTTATGTAAATATATCTATGGGCCTCCTGCTGTTTTCCTATATCTCTGTAACTTCCTTGGGAAAGCCATTTTCTTAAAGGTCTTGTGTCAAAAAACCATCCACAACAAGACTGATATTGCAATAGTTCTTTTATTCAGTCTTTTCCTGCTTCTTTTTAACTCTATTGTTGTAACCTTCCCTTCATCCAGTTATTTTTTTTTTTTGGCTCTACACATATTTTTCCTCAGTTGGGCAGAGAATCTTCACTTAAGCTGAAAAAAGTGCTGCTGAGTAATAGTAATAATCCACAATTATATACCACTTTACTGGTTTACAAAGTATTTTCCTCACAATGGAGGAGCAATTAGCCAATTTCAATATAAAGTGACAGTTAACTGAAACTGAGATATTTTGAAACCTTGTAAGAATCTAGTCCCATTTGGTCACAAATATTTCTTTAGTAAAGAACTGTACCCAGTTCAAAAATCTTGTCTCCTAGCAGCAAGATGCTCAGGCTGTTTCTCTCTGAAGTCAAAATATTGAATCACTTAATTTTTAAAAACAGTTAAACAGGATGGGCAAAACATCCAAATAAATTCTGATAGATTTTTTCAAGTTGAATCAACTGAGCAGTCCAGACATATTGGTATCTCTGAGCAAACTCCAAGAGTGAAAGTGGAAGTTCACTGATCCACCTGAAAATGTCCATAGATTCCACATCCCTGGATCTCCTTTTTCCAGGGGAAGATAAAAGAAATTAGGATTGTAAAGGACCTGAGAGGTTTTCTGACTAATCTCCTTACAACTAAGAAAACAGAGGATCATAGAGCTCAACATCACAGGAATCAAGGCAGAACCTGGATTCTAACCACAGTTATTTTATTCAGAAGCCAAGGCTCTTTCTCCTATACCATACAAAGGGAATCACAGAACTTTATACACTGGTATAAATAAAGTTTTACAATATTGGTCTGCCACTGTAGGCCTGGTTAGCTTTGGAATTCAGCTATTACTTCATTGGCTTTTAAAGTCTTTGTAGAAAAGGCACTTTTCAAAACATTTTTAGCTAGGCATAGTGGTGCACACCTGTAATCCCTGTATTTGGGGAGAGAGGAGGGAAGAGGTTAGGCTAGCTGATTACTTGGCTTCAGGAGTTCTGAGCTACAATTGCACTAAAGTCCCATCAGTTGTCTGGTATCAATATAGCAAGTGGGAGTAGAAGGTCATCGGGATGCCTAAGGAAAACCGAACTAGCCCAGATTAAAAAAAACAGAGCAGGTTAAAGTTTCTGGTTGCTATCAATATTGGGATAGGCTCCTGGGTGGCTACTGTACTTCCAGTCAGGGCAATATAGTCTCCAAAACAAAAATAAAACAATTTTTGTATAATCTTAATAATCATAAATAAAATAATAGTTCAAAAGAGATAAAATATTACATAAAATCTCTAGCACTTAATATTATTAAATCAAATTATTCAAAACTGATTGTATTGCTAGACTGAAAGAGTATTCTTTAATGGTTAAATATCAACTTGATAGGTGGTGTCCAGAGAAGAACCCCAGAATCTATGCTTAGCCCTGTGCTTTTTAAACTTTTTTTAAGTAAATGATTGGTTATAAAGTACCTGAAAGTCTTTCAAGTCATCAATTAATCCATTTTTTTTTTCATTCAGGATTATACTTGGAGGGGTGGATGGAATGGGGAGTAGGAGAGATGGGAGAAAAGATATGACAATAAGGATAGGGAAAAGAGAAGCTGAGAAAGAAAATATTGAATAAAAATAATACGAAGGGAATTTCACAAAGAGTAATTATAATGTTGAATGTGAATGGGATGTTTATAGTGGCTCTCTTCATTTCCCTCAAGATATTGTAGGGATCCCTATCACTTAGGGAATTACTAAACAAGTTGTGGTATGTTGTTCTGATGAAATACTACTGCACCATAAGAAATGATGAGCTCAATAATCTTAGAAAGGCATAGAAAGACTTACATGAAATGGTGTAATGGTAAGGAAATTAGAAGATCTTCCCTGCCCCTTAACAGGTTTCAAATGGAACCCTACAGGAGGGGCTTGATTGGGGGAGATTGGCCCACAACTTTTGTTACTTTGTAACTAGGCAGTGGGTCATGCGGGTTATGATGTCCTCTGACCCTGAAAAAGGGTCATATCTACTCTGAGGTGAGGTTTTGCTTTGGGGCTCACTTATGGGAAGAGTTGTGCGATTTGCCCAGATGAGATTCTGAGTAGCTGTTGAGCCCCCTGGCTTTGAAAACCCAGATGTTGGTGCTTCTCTCTCTGGTAACTTACTGTGTATGTATGTAATGGTTAGACAGCTAGAAACCCTGTCTGTTGGTGTGTTGGACTGTATTATTTTCTCTGTCTGTATTTTTTGTCTGCTTGTAATTTCTGTTTGTATCTTCTGAAGTTAGGAGTGTTGACTTTTTCCCCTGAACTAAATGTGTGTGTGTTTTATTAAAGATGGTTGACCCCTTTAAAGTTGCTTTCCTTTAGTAAATCAGATGAAAGAACCTGTGCTAGCAGTCATCTGGGATATGCTAGGGTGATTGCTTTTACAAATGGTGAAGAGTGAAATGAGCAGAACCAAGAGAACGTTGTATATAGTGTATTAAGAATGACTGAGCAACCAAGTCATTTTGATTATTATAAATATATAAATTAAAATGAAAGCACATGTGAAGATAGATGCTATGTACATCCAAAGAAAGAAGTGATAAATAGAAGTATGTATAAAATAATTTTACATATATGTTATATATGATATTATATATACATACACACACCTATCTGTGTATAATGGTAGCCATCTCTAGGGTAAGGCAAGGGGAGGGAAGAAAAAAGGGGAAAAAAGAAATTTACATGATAACTTTGTTGTATATTTAGAAGGAAGAGCAAGTTGTACATGATAGATTGGCAGTTTCATATGCAATTGTCTGTTTTTATTGTACTGTTATGGAAATGCTTGTTTTATTCCATTAATTAAAATTTAAAAGAGGAAAACACAAAAAGAAAACAAATTTTTAAAACGAATGGTATAAAAGTATAGGTTGTATATGTATACTCTGCCCTAGTCTGGTGACAGCTGGGATTTTTTTTTCAGTTCTGGGTACTACAATTTAAGAAGGGCATTGATAAGCTGGAGAGTGGCCAAAGTAGGGTAGGAAGATTAGTGAAGGGATATGAGTTTGTGCTATATGAAAGAGTAGGAATGTTTAGACTGGAGAGGAGAAGATTCTAGAGAGACATGATCAATATCTTTAATTTTCTCATGTATTTAATTTTCACGTATTCAGTTTTGCCCCCACAAGTGGAACCGGGCACAATAGATGCAAGTTACCAAAAAACAAAAAACTCTTTAGGTTTAGTGTAAGGGAAACCTTTCTAATAATCAGAGCTTTCCAAAAGTAGAATAGACTGTATTGGAAATGGTGGGTCCCCCCTCACCAGACGTCTGCAAGCAGTAGCTCGATGAGCCTTTGTCAGACAGGGGAGAGCCAGGTTCTCTCAGGTTTGTGTTGGACTAGCTGCCTTCTGAGGTTCCTTGCAATCTCTCTGACTCTCTGAAAATGCTTTCACTCTGCATCCCCTCCCACATCTGTTTAACGCTTTGCTATCTCTGGCTCTTTCCTCATTTCGTCTTTCCTTTCTTTCTGAAAGGGACTCTTCAAAGTAGTTTTGTCTTTGATAGAATTAATGAATCTGATTTCACATGCTATGAAAGGGCTAGTGAAAGACAAAGCAGAATAGCTTGGAATACACTCCCAAGAAGAGCTTTGGAAGAAAACCGTCAGGAGCAGGGCGGGCAGTTGCCACAGAAACACTGAACTCCCATGCCACTAAATCAGGGGTTACGACTGATGAAGGGGTTTTAAGTAGCAGAGCAATAGTACTCTACTGGAAAATGCACGAGCCCTTTGGCAGCTAGAGAGCAATTCTCCCCTTTAACCAGACGCTAAGAAGAGAATTAAAAAGAAAGGAAGTATAAATTATACCCTGTAAGAGAGCCCTTCCTTTGGACTAAGACATTAGTCATTTCAGGATCCCTCTTTTAAAATGTCAATACACAGGGAAGAGGAAGAGAGCAAAGAACACAAACTTTGCCTTCTGCCCAATGCTGCCTAAATCCTAGCCTGATCCTGAGGACTATTGCAAAGCCCAGTATGGATTTCCTTTATTGCTGTATAAATCACATATTTACTATTTATTTTCCCTGTGAATATTTTAAAAATTAATTTTAAAGCTTCAAATAATTTTGGAAAACTTTCCCTTCCTACATTAGTGTGTTAATGAACATTCAAAGAATGCACAATAAATATGCCTCTTCTGGGATGCAAATATCTACCTACAATCTTATTACAATGTTGATAGCAAGGTCTTACAAATTAATCACTGCTGAAAACACTTTTCCCTTGGAATTCATTTGTGACTTCATGGAGATAAGTATTGTCTTATCTCCTCGCTGCTAATGAATAAATAGAAGCAGCTCAGATTTATCCAGAAGGACCAGGCAGTCCATCGTTTTCTTGAAAGATAAAGTTTAACCCTGAACTTCTGGGGGTATCATTTTCAATAAAAGGTAAGAAGTTGTATCTTCTCTAATCTGTAAAGCAATGACCTAGAGGTTGCTATTCAGAAGGATGTAATGCCGGCAAAAGTTCAGTGACCTTGGTCAGAGGGCTTATCTGAGGCCCTGACCTCATCATGAATCTCTGTTGGGTCATAAGACAAAAAAAATGAATTCTAAAGCTGCTCTACGCATCCAAATGCCCTGCCTTTGGCCCATTACCACTAGATTCTAAATCTAGGAAGTTTCTACAGCAGCCTGTTAAATGACCTGAAAAAACCATTGTGGAACACAGGGATGATTTAATATAAAGAATATAAATAGTATGGTTTTCCGCCTTTTCCCTCCCACTCTGAATGACATGGTGTAGTACATAAGTGCACTTTTCAGGTCACTTTCATTATTCCAATTTCAGTTTTATGCATTCAAATGCAAGACTCCAAAGGCAGCTTTAAAATAGTGTAGAATTAATTCTATTGTCCTCCAAGAAAGGCAATGTACCTGGAATTGCACATTAATACCAATTAGGCACTAGCTTGGGGCAGCTTTATAAAGATAAGCCATAGTATTCTCTTCTGTCTCTGTCAGAGTATTACCTGTTATGTACTCATAAAAATAAAGTCAGGGGAAAAAGAGACAGGAACAGAGACAGGGGAAAAAAAAGCCAGAAAAATCTTACTGAAACTAGCACTTATGATGAAATACTTCACGATACTTTCATGAAATACTTCTGTGGAGAGGTCAAGCCTTACCTACCACTACAGAGAAGGTAACCCAACTTTTCTGGATATGTATTAACTTATCCAACACACCTTTCTTTCTTTTTCTTTTTTCCCTGTTTCCTTCCTTCCATCCTTTTTCCTTCTTTCTCCCTTCTTTGCTTTTATCACTATGTGTGTATCATAAATTAAACCAGCATGAGAATGAGAAAATTTTAATCTACTTAACTCCTAATGTAAATGTCAGCCAACCACTGCCATATTTTTAAGTTGTCCAAGAGCACCCAAAAGAAAATATCAATAAGGAGGAACTATGCTTAGTTTCTAGCAAAGACACTCCTAAGGAAAAGAGGTATAAGTCGACAAGTAAGCCAATATCTGCATGTGCTTGTGGAAATCCAATTATCTTGATACATACCATCTTCCTCAACTCCTGATTGGAAACAATAATCACATTTGGTGGATCCCCAACAGCTGTGGCAGCTCCTCCGATATTTGTAAAAATCACTTCTGCTATTAGGACATGCCTAGGATCAAGGTTGAGCACCTCACATAACCTGTTGAAGATGGAGTGAAATGAAACCATTTGATTAATTTGCCTTTGATTAAATTGCCCTTCAGAATCTGAGAGTCTTATATAAACCCAAATAACGAAAACAAACCTCATACTTAGGGTACAAAATACATACAGAGACAACCAAAAAAAGGGAAAACTACTATTTGTAGACAAGGGCTAGCAGTGAAGGACCTCATAGTTCCATGTACCTAATTTACCTGTGGTTGCACCATTTGTAAAAATGTAAATAAACCCACCTCCCTGCTTCACAAGTGTGATGGAAGAGTACAAGATGGGCACTTTCATAGGCATGCAGGAATGGTATTTTTGTAGTCAGTGGCATGACCAGCACTTTGTATCCACAGAGCAAAGTGCTTATGGTAAGACAGACTCCCTTGAATGAGGGAGGACTTGGTAACCAGATATCCCAAGGGCAAGTTGCAGCAATAGCATCAGTAGGGTTCCTAGCACCCAGAGACCCACTTTGGGGTCCTCGATTACGTTTTATGTTGCTTTGTTACCTTTGCTTGCCCCCAGATTGGGCAGCTCCTAAAGTATATTCCAACCCATTCCCTGAGTCCTCAGTTTTATGGAGCATCAGGATCATTCCTGATTTAATTTGGTGTTTCACATGTTCCTCTCTCATGGCTGGGGGAAAATTTAAGCATGTTTACCACCGACAAATAAGAGTCTTGGAACTCATAGAGTATTTTATGCCCTCAGAGTGTTAGAGGACTAAATCCAGCTATCAGTCTTCACTATCAGTTGTCTAGAAAAGCTAGGGCTTTATTATTTGGGCAGATAGGCTGCACAGTAGATAGAGCACTGGACCTAGAGTCAGAAAGATCTGAGTTCAAATGTGGCCTCAGACACTCACTAGCTGTGTTACCCTGGGCAAATCACTTAATCCTTTTTGCCTTGGTTTCCTCATCCAGAAAATGAGCTGGAGAAGGAAATAGCAAACTATTCCAGTATCTTTGCCAAGAAAACCCCAAATGGGGTCACAAAGAGTTGTACATGATTGAAAAAACTTCTCAATCATTAAGTCTGTAAGATAAACCTGGAGAGATCTTGTAGTCTCCCTTTCATCTCCAGTGAATTAGTGATTCATCTTCAGGAACATAAAGATCCTTAGCAAGAAACCCAGGATGGTTTCTAGGAATAGCATAGTCAGTCCCAAGAAGGGAAGGAGCCCTTTAATTTTTGGTCCCCTCACCCTTTTATATAACTTATCTCCAAACCTAATTCCAGGTCACCAAACCACCAACAACAGTATAAATCACAGCAGCAAATTCCTAGGAAAGAATGTACACCATGGTCCTTTGAAGAAGTCACAAACAAAAACTAACAAGCAAATAGAAATTACCTCCTACTTTTCCAGTGATCATGTTATAAACAAGCAACCTTTTCTAAATATGAAGACCTACTAAAGTCATAAAAACCACAATCAGTGGGAAAGTTTTTTAAAAACTATCAAATGTTTGAAAAATGCATAATAGAGAAAGTTTGTGCAAAGCTTCAGGCAGAAACAGGGTCCACTTCAAGATGCAGCTAAATATCTGATATGAGTTTAGGTTAAAAATATCAACATTGTACAACCTAAAGGCTTAAGGTTCATAAAATTGTGCTTAGTTTGGATGTTTTGTGTGTATTCTCAACTTTTGAAGTTGATGGCAGAATCCCTTTAATGTCACTGTCAGAAACAGAATAATGACCCAGATGCCTCATTGGTCTGATTCAGTCTAGTGTTTCATGTGTTCCTCTCACACAGTTGGGGGCATGGGGGGCTTAGGTATGTTTACCACTAACAAATACTGTTCTCTAGGAAGTCACAGAGTGTTTTATGCCCCTAGAGTGATAGGGAACTAAATCTAACTATTAATCTTTATCGTCAGAAAAGTAGGAGAATTTTTTGGTCTATTTCATCTCCACAGTAATGACAGCATGCAATTAAATCTGTAAAGTTATAGACAAGGGGCAAGAAGCCTAACAATTGAAGAAAGGAAAGAGCCCAGCATGGTAGACATCTAAATTTATAAATATATAAGTCCTATTTTTTCTTCTAAAAATAATCATAATAGTAATTATCTAGCTAATTATAACTAATAAACTATAGCCTAATAAAGCTAAGTTAGATCTCTCAAAGTCAATGTTTCTCTCACCTTAAATTTTAAAAAATGTCTTGTCTCTATATCGCATTCCTTTATTAAGACCTCAGATTTCTAAATAGCTATCAATAACTTTTGGTCCTTTATATTGTAAACTACAACAATACTCTGGCTTGTGTGTGATCTCATTAACGTTATTCTTTCCAACAATGTAGATTAAAACCCATATATGCCTTCCCATTCTATGTAATTCTTTTCTGTTTCCTCCATCATGCTTGCTCATGTTGGATGGGAGGCCTCTGTCTAAGAGGAACTTCACCTGTGTCTTTCTTAACTTTTGAATTGGGAGCAAACCTACATACTAATTATGGATCAGCGTAGGTCTGATGGCCACGCAGGACTTGTTGTATTATATATTGACTAGTTACTACTTTGAGACATGCTAATACCTAAGAGTAAAAACTGTATAAAGAAGAAATGTTCTTTGAATTGTCTTAGTGGCTTACTCCATGATTCTTTGTTCATCTAACTAAGGTTTGGTTAGATATCGCAAACCCAGGGAGAAAGAGTGTCCCACTAGGATAGTGTTTCAAGATCCAGTTTGATGAGATGAATCTAGATTGTCTATGTTCTTTAACTGACATAGTGAGAAACTGCCAATGCAGAGCTGAGTTAGGAAATGGAAAAGCACCTTCCAAAATCTCTGATCCTGGAAAAGTCCTCCAAATCGCCCCCCC